>WOGL01002080.1:0-10389 GCA_015342145.1 Leptinotarsa rubiginosa | reverse complement strand
TATAAGTACATTTTTCCATTAAATTCAGTAATAAACATAGAAAAATCTGACGCACTCGAGTATTTTAAGTTAGCATTTTTTTAACATTTTCAAAAATCAGTCATAAGTGTAGGTCATGCACGTCCAAATCGTCAGTAATTTGAATCCAACCCTGTTTTGAGGTCACTAAACGTTTCCTTTCTATGTCTGACACGCTTAAATAACTTTTTTTTGTTGTTTTATTACCTCTTTTCGCAGCCACCCCCCACTACTCAATCGTCAGAATAATATCTATCTGTTATCATAAAGACAAAGCAAGTATACACTATTATGATCTGATGCCTGCTCTAGTATTTCCATTTGACTAATTTTTACAATTTTAAATTTTTTTTCATGCTTTCCCCCACTGAAATGGAAAACTCACAATCCAATAGGTCCCCTGACGCTCTAGTAACTGCAAATTTTGCCTCCCGGCCTCCCCTACTATACGTTATGAATAAGTAACTAGATAAACAAATGAATTTTATAATATTTGATGGAATTGACCGATACTTGATGCAAAGCCATAACGTATTCAAGTAACACTTTATTGAAACACGCCCGAGGATGATCGTGTATGGTGAAACACGTGTTGCGGTTTTATAAAAATTTGTGAGAATGTCACAATGAAGTATCATATGAATATGTAAATTTTAAAACCAGTAGGTGCTTCATAACTATTAATTCTGAGGAACTTTATGGAAAAAATAAAAACCAATTGATCAATAACACTTTTTGTCATTGAAATTCAATTGCTCACTTAAAATCGTCGTTATTGATCAATTATTGTATTGTAAATATATATTTTCCTAAACTGCACGTATTTACCTAGAATCATTGAGTATGCAAAATAGTATGCATTCATTGTAAAATAGTTTGAAGTACCAGTTCGACTGAAGAGGCTTTTTTGTAGTGAAACGAGTTTTGAATAAAGTTCATAGTGTAAACATGTTTAATTATAATTAAACATGATAATAATTATTATCATGAATAAATACTGTTATTAATTTCCATCAAGTAACGGGTCAGTTCAATCAAAATATAGGTATCGCATTCATAAAGAAATGTATACAAGGCACCGGAATTCAAGATAATTTTTAAACATATCAAAAATACACTTTATTCTGAGATTTTCACTAAACTGTTTTATAAAAATGCAACGTATTTCGCTATTCAATAGCTTATTCAGGCATGTTTAGGATCTTCAAATACACACCTGAAGGAACTATTGTATAGATAGATAGATAGATAGATAGATAGATAGATAGATAGATAGATAGATAGTTTATTGAATACGTATATGTATAAAACATTTGTAGCAAGTCAGGCGATAAGTCAAACATTTATAATTGAATAATACCTAAATAAAATAAAAAACATTAACACTACAGTATAACGAAAACACAAGGCACCCAAAAGGGGGACAATATTTTTTTCAAATACATTATTACAAGCAGCACTGTATACAAAATACAATAAATTTTTGAAAGATGTTATTACAGGCACTTTCGCTTAAAAGATAAATCCTAGCATTACCATGGAATCAGCCATATATTCATCTATTCTATAAATACCATCATCAATGAGGAATTTTTTATAGCGAAACACTTGTTGCGTTTTTGTAAAACTGCTTAGTGAAAATCTCACAAAAAAGTGTTTATTGAATACGTATATCAAGTATTAGCCGATTCCATCACATATAATTTCGAAACAATTTTCTATTAGGTGGACAAATGACAGAAGGGTTTCTAGACTATGTATCTAGACACATAATCTGAAAATAAGAGTTACAGATTATTTGTTACTGAGCTAATCAAGTATAAATTGATGAATTATCAAACAACTTAAAAGTTTATATATATTTTCTTGAAAGTGTTTCAATTTTTCAGAAGTGATTTTTGATGAAATTTCTTTATTGGAAAAACTATTTCCGGTTGCAATACTCAACTTTCTTTTTCATAAATTCATATTGGATGACAGTTAGTCCACATCTTTCATCGGATGATAACCCAGGTTATCACCCGATTGTGGATACTAACAATCGAAACGTCTTGGAGGTAACTTGGCTTGGAATCTTTCAATTTTTAATTTTAGTTTCTTGTTAATATTTTTTTTTTATTTTCATCTTATTCATGTTATTAGTTCAATTTTTTTAATTTTTTTGGTTGTTGCTTGTTTTTTATTTCATTGTATTCTCAGGTTTTTTTGCTTAATATAATAGTTTTTTCCAGCTGATCTTTTAAATTTTTTACCGATTTTTTCAGAGATTTCAAATCAATTTATTTCATATTAGACAATAAAATTCCGAACTAATGAAATGCACCACGAAACATTGTCAACCACCTTCAAACAAATTCATTCACTTATTTGATTAAATCCCAGCAATATGAATCTTGTTTAAAGTGAAAGGATATATTTTAGGAGATATTATTTTTTGGGAAAGAAAGTTTTTGGCCTTCTCCTTCTCAATCTTGATACAAAAAAAATGTAATGTTGTTATATCTGTTTGAAAGGAATTCTAGCTTCGAGTCACAAAAATGAAACAATAGAATTCAACTGTATTGAATTATTAAGTTGAAGCTGAGTTTTTTACTCTGTTAATCATATGTGAGGTATGGATTGTCAGGAACTACAGATCATTATAATAATGAACTTAGTCATTACATGTATGTAGTCTATAGGTGTGAGGGTTACATTTTTCATTTATGAAAATATAAAAGTCCTGACTCGAAATATTTCTAGTTGTAGGTATATTTTCTTAGCCAATAAAAACCAGCATCTGTCAAATCAGAAATTGTTTCAGTTGAATATAAAGTTATGAATGATTTGAATAATAAGAAATCAAGGATTTGTTATATTCATAATAATGTAATGGAATCGAATAACTTAGATTTTCACTGCGTTATATATATAAAAATAAAATCGATTTCCAACATTTTTTTAATGATGTTTTCAAAAATAATCTACCAGATAATGGTCATAATTTTAATGAAATAGGAGAACTTGTTGCTTGTACTTTGTTCTAATTTGCGAAAGGAGAAAAGACAATTTTAAAGGTTTCAAATTACAACATGTAAATGGTTTTCGTAGTGATTTCCGATATATTGGAATTTTTTAAGAAACTATGAAAAATGAGTATCACTAATCTATTCTAAATACCGTTGAATGGAAGTAAGTAAAAATCTGAGTTCAAAAAAATAACATTTTTATTCGAAGCAAATAAGATAACATAAGGTCTATATACAAAATAATACTCGAGGATCATCTCACTCTACTAAAACAATATAAATAAAAAAGTTATAAATGAGGGCTACATAGATGAAACCATGAACACAAAGAAGGAGTATCTGTTTGCATTGTGTACATAGATTATTATGAAATGATGGCAATTGAAAAAAAAATGAGAAGAACAGTCTGGAATTCAAGAGATTCTTTTCCTCCCGAAAAAGGATCCCCACATTTTCCAGAAACGGGTGAAAATAATTGAAAATACTGATTGGGAAAACGAACGAAAATAAATTAATTTTTTTCAAATTAGTAATCGTGAACTTTTTTCACGACAGCGTTAAATCCAATATGTTTGTCGGCTGTGTACGATACTATCCTTTTTGAACCATCAGGTTCCACTAAGGTGTACTCCCCCTTGACTTTGTCGCCATTCCTCGTCTCCCACTGTGATTTAATGTCGTGGGTATGAAGATCGTGCACAGCATAGTCGTAATGGTACTTGGCCGGGGCCTGTAAACAATGCCATCAGTACTATTTTGATGGGCAGTAGGGTAAACTGAACGATATTATTCATAATTGGTGCATTGAAAAATGTAGGTTTTCGAAATATATATTCAATATTGTATGTGCTTGCAAACACTTAATCTCCCGCCAAAGATAGGAACACATCTATTTCAATTAATAATACAGCTAACAAAATCTTAAAAAAAGGAATATAACAGTTTCTGTACTACATAAAAATGATAAGGTGGAATACTAATCATCCTGAGCCCTCATTTCTGCATTCCGATTCAACCACAATTACCTTATTGGTAATAATTTTCCGCGAAACTTCCACATATTTGTCATTAAATTCCTGATATTTTTGTTGTCATTTCAATTCTAATAAAATTTAACCAATCCTAAATATTATGAATTGCAAAGTGTCAAAGGACGTATCTACATCTAATAATATTCAGCTCATTAAATCCAAAGTATGAATCAATACGAAACCAGCAATAATAAGTTCAATAACGCCCAAGGATTTCCTCAATTTTCTCACGCAATTTGATCATATTCAAATGAACCAACGAACGTCAAAACCAAAACTATTATTAGGCCTTAATGTTCTCGTTCTGCATATCATTAAAGGAAAGGAAACAAATATAATTGCCTATGCAGAGAGTAAATATTTAAGAAAATATGCTCATTACCAATTACGGTGTATGCATAAAAAATCGTTAATTACAGATTTACTTTTTTTCGCTTTCTACTCAGATTACTCGAGAAAAGTGACAACAACAAACAACTAATACGTTCCATACTAATTCCGATCAACCTGTTTTTCTTCTTCTGCATATGAAATCACGGAAGGATATGTTTAGAAAACATTCCATATGGTCCGTGGTTATAATACAGGTCGTCATGCCGGTACTTCAGTGACATGATATGTGGAGTATATCTCGTGATTCCGTATTCCTAAAAGACATTGTTTAGGAGAATGAAAGCATGAATTTAAGAACTGTTCATAACTTCTGTTGGATAATTGAAAGATGGCAATGGTTCGTGTTTCATAATCAAAATGAGGACAATAAGACATTAGGACAATAAAACAAAATGAAGCGTCAGTGAGAAGAAAAACCACAATACATAAGGATGTGTAAAAAATTGTTGAGAATTTGTCGATTATATGAATTATTTGACGGGACAGAAAAAAGCTGAACGGCTGTTCCTTTTAGGCCTCATTTATGCAGGCGATTTTTATCATTTGTTGCGTTGCGACAGAAATCGCGGCGTTTTCAAATGAAATGAATACCCCAATTTGGGTTTCTTGCCACGTGTCAGCTTCAAATAAAATTTGTTGAAGTGTATCATTCGATGAGTTGACATCTTCCTAAACAAACAAATATATCTTGATGAAAAATTGGTTCCAAGTATTGTATATTTTAAACATACAAATGAAAGAAGACGACAAAGACACTGGAGTTGCTTAGAATCCTTAGCAGATAGTCGATAGTCTCCTTTGATGAACTATGTGAAAAATAAAAAAGCACCTTGTGAAGTTGGTGCATGACCTCACATTTGAAAACGCCTCGTTTTTTGTCGCAACGCGACATAAAATTGCGTGCATGAAAGAGGCTTTTGAGGCCAGTCAACCGTATATATTATTCAATGTTATTATTTGTTAACCAAAAATAAACTGCTAATAATGAACAATGCAGTTAAACAGTCTTCATTTGTAATTTAACAAAGATGTTCCTCATTCAAATCAAATATACCATAACATGATCTTTTATTTATTTAATGCATGTGATTTTCCATTATCCATTTCCCAGATCACAAATTCAATGGTCTGATATATCATGTAATCTAGTTTTCGTCTTTTTATTCGCGTTGACAAACTGAGAATAGAATTATTGTTTTTAGTTTCACTCTAATCATGAAGAACTTCTCAACATGCAGCAGTGAATATTCAAATAACTAAGCAAAAAAGGAAATCAAAACTAGTGATGTCTTTTGGAAATCAGAAAAAGAATTGAATCGTTCAACAAAACAAGTTGAAATTCATTTTGGCTTGAATTTTTTGTGTTTCAAATCATTCAGATGATTTTCAAAAGATAGAGATGGTACTCGTTCAACCAAATTGGATTTGTTTTGTGATCTTACACAGTAAGAATGGTTATTTCTGTGTCGTTTATGATATTGTCGAACTCTCATTGTAAGTTTTCCGGAATGAGTCTTCTTTGAAATATTTCGAACGATTTAACTTCTACTGTTTTAGTTTCGTTGCATGGAAATAAAACATATCGAATTATGAAGATTTTCTGTTGACTCACACAATAATGCATTCAAAGAAATTGAATATGTCAAAGACCATATAATTAAAATACCGATATATCAATACATATAATAAAAGTGTAACGGATCGCTGCTTGTGTATGGAAGATATTTAATGAGCAATGGAACCCGAAACAATAATTTTCGTCCGCTTTTTTGTGTGTTTTTTGGGTGCTAATCTAAAAAACGGTTTCCTAATCAACTTGAAAGCGATTTTCACAAATTTATTGTGGTAAACTTTACCCAACATAAAGTGTTTGATTTATGATAATTCAAAGAATCGTATCAAACATTTGTTATCAGTTAATTTGGCTATGACTTTGCTTAACTATATAGCTTAACTATATAGTTTCTCATAAATCAAAGGCAAATTATTCTTAGAAAATCTGGGAAATCAAATAATTGAAGTCTACACGAATGAAGTTGTGAGCAGCAACTATTCATTATTATACCTGGGTCTATTTTTATTGAGAAATTTTAAAGGATGGTGACTGAAATAGGGAAAGATTATGAGTAATGGAATTATACCAGACTGAATTGAACATCGAGTTATTGATGTCGAGGTGTTACCAATATCTTACATGATAGTCGACGTATTCCTCATGGTGTTCTTCACCCCCATGTCCAATTTCATTTCCTCCCAGCCCTTCCGCTTCAAAGCCACCACCTCCAAGGGCTTCGTGATCACCTCCGGCGGATTCGTAGCCACCTCCTGTGATCTCGAAGCCTCCGTAGTGGTCTTCACTACCTCCTTCATAACCTGCTAGATTGAAATGTTCGTAGCCGCCGCCTGGTCGGGCCTGCACTACCGCGAAGATTGCGACGGCAAATACCTGAAAATTGTAATCCTAATAACAATTGTCTTCATTTCTTTTGAGTATAAAAAATGGCGAAGTTCAGTCTCAGACTTGACCCAAATTGTTCAATTACTCAAAAGTACTGGCATAATACAAGCTTTTTTATCAGAGAGCAAAATAATTATATAATTTACTGATCTATAGTGCATTAAAGTTCAAAAGCTACAGAATAGTAATTCATAGTGTAACAATTTTGATTTGTAGTTTGTCTCAGCTGTTCAAGAAACTTGATTTTCATTAGCGTTTGAACTGATATTCAAATGAATGAAACTACTTAATATGAAATGAATTATGACGGCTAGAGTAAAATATTTCCGGAATAGGACTGAGGATTGACATGTTAATATAAATAATAATTATATACATCTAGTGAATGAAGAGACGATGTAGGTATTATTTTTCACTAAAGAGTATCTCAGGTTAGACATTCACAACCATTTCATGGGCAATTTTCCCAATAAAAATAGTTGTAAATATTCTTTGAAAGACAATTTTTGTGGAATGGTCGATGTTTCTCACTGATGTTTGTTTGGGTTTATAATCTTTCACAAGGTGGAAAATAAACAAAACTAAATCAATATAGAAACTTTTGTAGTGCAAACAGAAAAGTTCACCCTGAAATGAATACAAGTTACTGACTATCTGGACTCTTCAGTGGTTTGTATTACGAGGTAACTTTTCGGGATGAACATTTGAGTTTTCTCTTCACAACACTTCATTCAGCTTTGTTCTTTGTTGAGGTTGTGGACAGTTATTAACCCAATTAATAGTAAGAAACTTCATACTTTCTAAGTGGGGTTTTGCTTAAATTTCATTAGTAGATTACCATAAACAACATCTCCATAATTTGATCTAGAAAAAACGAGTTAGTCACTGAACAATTTGCTTGGATATTCAATAATTCAAGCAATGCTAAAAGACATAAATTAAACCTAAGATTTTTTAGAAAATTTGCTAGCATGAATAATTTGAATATTGATAACGTGGTATTGCCTATTTTAATGTGGATATTTTTTGACAGATTCATTCTGGTACGTATGTATTCTCTATTATTTCTATTTGAAGTCAAGTCGAAGAAGATGTGTTGTCAAAATGATTTTTTGCGGTAAGTCCCCCAATGAAAACACTAATCAGAAAGTACAGTATGAAACTAGATTTATAATTTTCTTAACTGAATAGCATTATTCTGTAACAATGAATTGAATACAAATTTTTTATTTGACAAACTTGTTGAATGAGAAGGATTTTTTTTTTCATTTTTATCTTTGGCCATCAGTTGTCCATAACGAATTTCAATTCAGTCATGTTCAAATATGCAAATCAACTTTTGTTGAGACTTTTTATCACAGTAAATTATGTTTACGAATATAATAAATTAGTTTTGCGATAGGTAGAATCAAAACATCTCTAGAACACTTACGCTCTAATTCCTTACAACCTGTGATGAGATAGTTTTAGTCATCTCATAATGATGCCAACTTGGTTAGTAAAACGCATGTCGACAGGATTGTTCAAGTTCTGTTGTATCGGAGAAGTTTTTTTTATTGAAATGAAAAAAAAAATATGATGCCATGTTTTATTGTATATACACTATATGCGTTGGGAAATGCATATGAAAGTCTATTCTTAACTCTCAGCACCTTCAACAGACATTTCATATAAACATTCAACAATATTATATTTTAGTGGTGTATTTTTCAGTAGCTCTCTTTTGGACCTTTTGTTGAAATCAAGCAGTATGCGGACTTATTTCGATTACGTGTGTTATAACTGTTTTCTGAAAAAATATTGTCATTCATAATATCGAAAGATAACAGGTATATAAAGAAGTGAGATAAAATATTTTCCAATGTTTTAGCAAACTTCAAAACAATTGAAATATTCTGACTTATTTATTACTCGTGCATAACGATTCAGTCTCTCAAAGTATTCGAAAAAATCATCAAATAAACGAAAAACGTAAAATATTTCAGGATAATTTTTTTGAGATAAATCTATTCAAAGTCCAAAGATGAGTTGAATCAACATACTCTGACAACATCCTATACGGTAAACAATACATTTATGCATGAAAATATATTTGTCAAAACGAAGACGTGTTCTTTCATATTGTTTAAACATTATCAAAATAATTTCTACTCTATTGTCATAATAATATTTTGCATTTATCTTCTTGATCGTGTTTGTATGAATTAATTACGTATTCGACAAATAGCGAACAATATTGATTCTGTAATCTAACTCAGAAATATATTTTTTTATTTCTTTATATTTCATCGACTAGAGCCTATTGTTATGTTGAACTTTTTCATTTTTCCCCTAGAATTTTTTATTCCTAATGAGGCCTGAGAAGGCACATCGACGTCATACTATCAATTCAAGAATTGCAAGTGAGCCTTTATGTTATATAACATTTTTCAAATTTTAATAAATTTGCTGTATCTCTATTTGTCCCTTCACACCTAAAGATTGATTAATCACTGGATAACTCGAGTTAAATGGGTGAAATAAATTTTTGAAAAATATTTTTGAATATCAGTGTTGCGTAGATGAATCACAAATGAAATTTTCAGTCCAACTCAAAAATTAGCACAGCACCACTAATAGTTTCACCGAAATCCACAGCTATCACATAGTCTACTTACGATGTAAATTTGCATGGTTGTGTTTATGAAATTTAAAGGATGGTCAAGAGGACTGAAACTGAACTGAGTAGTAACTAAAACGAAAGAGATTTTATAGTGTTTCGTGTGAAAGGGTCCCCTTGTTCTAATCAAAATCCCACTTCAATGTAGCGGGTATGCACCGAGTTCCTCCCCGTAGAATCTGCACGGTCCCAGCATGCTCACACTTTCCCTTGATCTTGAGCTCACAACGGGAAGTAATGTTACTTTATTGGTATTGCTGTGCTTGTTTGAACAATAAAACACACGTTTTTGAACACAGAGGATTCATTGGACAATATGTTATACGGTGCGTTAAACTTTCAATATATCAGTATTCATTTTGTTCAATTCAACATTTGCAGAAAAATTATTTTCATTTCAATTATCTAACACTTTCCAAAACTTTTCATCTATAATGGATGATTGTTATCTATCGGAATGAGCTATTTTTAGATTTATGGGTATTCCAAAATTGGAAAAATGTAAACCAAAAAAAAATCTCTTTCTTTTTTGGTTTGTGTGATATTTGACAAAATGGTGAATCATTTGAGAACTAATACAGTTTGTGAACTGAGTGTTTAAATTAGAAAATGATAGGAAATTGACGAAATATGTTGTAGAAGCCAATAAATAATGAATATACGTTGAGAAAGTTATGATATCAGATGTAGCAAAATTTAAAGATAAAAAAAATTGTAGTTGCAAAGTGTTTGAGAATCTGGGAAATTATACCTATTATTAGAAATATAAAAAAAAAATATATATATATATATATATATATATATATATGGTCGTATATATAT
>WOGL01002079.1:0-10389 GCA_015342145.1 Leptinotarsa rubiginosa | reverse complement strand
AACAACAATCTATACCCGTGTTAGAAATCACACGTTAAAAGGTGAGACCTCGTTAATCCTTAGCTCGCACAATTTTTGACTTTTGAGGGTTGTCGTTCGTAGGGGTACGACAGCTGGTTAACGGAAAAAGACATTTAAACAGATTTGTCTCTCATAAAGGCCAATAATGTAACCATTTTAGAAGCCTAGGACAGACAATTGAAATAATCAAGGATCTTGATGTACTTGATTACAATACTAGGGAATTGAAGGATTTATAATTGATGCAAATTGACGATTTAGAGATGCAATTGGTAGATTTTCAGAATAGAATTTGGACTCGAAGATTTGTCGAATAGTTTGAGAAATGAAAATGAATACAACTACGAAGGAGAAATTTCGAAATCTTGCAACAGATTACTTTACACTTATACCAACTTGAAAAATTTAGCAACTTTTTCAACCACATATTTTGTGAGTGTTTGTTTTCAGCATTGAATTATGTTATAAATTATTTTATTTTACTCAAAAAAGTTAAAGGTATTTATATTTTTTGTCAGTTTCCACTTTTGTGATCTGTAACACGCCATGAAAATTATGTTTCGATTTTTCAAATTTTGATACATTGAACTCAAGAGGTTAGCCATCTGTTTAAATCTGTTTAAAATCTGTTTTTCCGTTAACCAGCTGTCGCACCCCTACGAACAACAACCCTCAGAAGTTGAAACTTGTGCGAGCTAAGGATTAACGAGGTCTTATCTTTCAACGTGTGATTCCTAACACGATTAAGGACTCATTTCAAATATTCAATTTATTCTACAATCCTCAATCTGTACAACTGCAATTTATTATAGAAAAAACGATTCCTACATACATACCTCTTTCTAATATTGCTACTAAAATCAAGCGTTATATTCTCACTTGGGTGATGTGTTGGAACTCCCAAAACTTGAGAGGAAGGTTGAATGAGGTTGAGACAGAATCGATTGTAGTCGAACTGATCCAACAAATGCTTCTAAGGTAATACCATTAATCATATGATAAAATTTAATGAAGTAAAATTAAAAACATTTGATTTTTATGCAAAAATATTAATTCATTTTGTTTCATACTTTCAGTAACAGTATTAATAGTACGGGAGCTAGCAACGTTCGGAAAATAAGAATTTCAGAACAGTTGCTTTTTTGATATGCTGTCTTTTTTGCTCTTTCGGTTAGAATCCGGGCTACCTGGCTGGCGTTAGTGGTTGCGTTTATTAATGCGCATCTTAACTGCACAGGTTAAAATCCTTAACTTTTAAAGAATTTTTTAAAGCGTAATTTTAAATTTTTGCCTTCAGATAGATCCACCAGACATCAATTTTTTTATTGCCAGGCATTTTTATTGTTGTTAATTATATGCCATACGTAATTTTTATTTTTTTTTAAATAAAAAATTCAAAGTATTTTTGAATATCTGTAATTTTTATATTATGTTCTTTAAACATGAAATAATCTAAAATCAATTTGCCAGACATTAATTCGATTGTTAAGTATTAAATATAAATAAAATAGTAATGAAAATAATTGCGGTATAATGCTTTTGGTTAGATAGAAAGAGACAGTTTAATGTGCAAGAGAGATAGAAAGCGACGGCAGCGTATCGGCAGAAAATTTTAAGAATGAGACAGGAAATAGTTGCAAAAATACATTACTTACACTTGTTTTTGTAAATACAAGTAGGAATAAAAAAATTCCAACTTAAAATGAAAATATAATTGAAATAAGCATAAATTGAAATGAATGGAACAAAAACTATATCAAGGAAGGTTCAAACCTTTTTTAATTGAAAAAGTACTGATCATTACACGTGAATTACAAATATATAATGCAAAGTTTCAGTTTTTTTTAAATTAAAATATCTTCAGTCTATAATAGTGTCACAAAAAAGGATGCATCTTCGTAATCATCATCATCATCTTCCCTCTCACTGTCAGAATTATTTATATCATCGTCTTGGGAATTGTCATTTTCTTCCAATATTCCCTCATCTGTAACAAAAAAATTCAAATTCCTGTAATTGTTTTTGTTCCTTATATAATAATTCAGTTTTTATTGATTATTGTTCTATTCAATACTAACTTTTAACATCTGCAACAGTGGAAGGTAATCGCTCTCCCGAAAGCCAGACAAAATCATATTTATCATTGTTGATGGTCCAACCGAAAGATGTCGGATGTTTTAAGTGCACATTCTGTTCAAGTGACTTGGCACATTTGATTCCACCAAGAGCGGTACATATCAGAAATACGCGACATCTGGGGTACTGCATTTATGTGGAATAAACTTCCTGAGAACGTTTTTCCAAATTGATTCAATCTCCAGCGATTCAAGTCCAATGTGAAACGTTACTTTCGCTCAGGAACCGCCCTGAGAGCGCCTTGAGGATTTTCTTGTAGTGTTTGTGTTTTGTCCTTGAAAACATTTTCACACCTAATACAATTTTCTTAAGCGCAAGCACAGTAAATTTCCACTTCGGCAATATTTTGTTTATTCACTGGTTATGGAAACGTTTATTCCACACTTTATTTCCACCGCCTATACATCCAATACTAGGTGAATACATACTGAAAAACGACTGAGATTTGATTAGGAAACTCTCGCATCGAAGCGCTTTCCATGTTCAACTAACAATAAACTGTTTTGGCATGTCTCGCTAGCGAAATATGTGAACGCTAGCTGTTTTACATTTGCTGATATCATAAACGAATTGAAATAATTCATATAGCATTGGTCGCAGCCAACCCCGGCAACAGGTTGGGCATTCCAGCGGGGAACCGCTATTTTACCCATTATATTGGCGACATAAATCTCTTTTCTGTCGTATTACGCACGAATACTGCACCATCGAAATGATGAGGGCTAATTAGATATGAATTCGTTTGCGGTTATTCAATGTGTGTTGCGGAGCAGAAATGGAAAATGAACAAGTGACGCTTGTGCGGGAAGGCACAACACGAATAATGAAGCATTAGTAACATCAGTGGAATAAATATATTTGAGTTGGTGAGGAGTTTTTGAAAGGGTTTTCAAACAGCAATTCAGAAATAAATATTTCATAAGATGAACGACTGTTTTTCCAGCTCAAAATTGATATCACTATGTAGTCTGAACATGAAGATGGCAGCACTCATGAATGAAAGCTAGTGAATTTCATTGTTC
Organism: Leptinotarsa rubiginosa; assembly: GCA_015342145.1. NCBI lineage: Eukaryota > Metazoa > Arthropoda > Insecta > Coleoptera > Chrysomelidae > Leptinotarsa > Leptinotarsa rubiginosa. The sequence continues at coordinate 7,210 of WOGL01002079.1, read as the reverse complement.
ATATGTTGACAGTTACTCACCTAAATTTCAGCCATTTTGGACGCGCAGCTGTTATGTATCAGTCGTTTGAGTCAAATGATGTGTCTGTTTTTACAAAATCGAGCTGTCATTGAATATTCGTTTTTAAAAGGCAATACGCCTACGCAAATCGAAGATAACTTGGATTATGTGTATGTGGACTCTGCCCAATATAAATCCGAGTTTTACTACCTGAAACCTCAGCAGTTGCCATGGTGAAAATCCAGGAATAACAGTTTAAACTGCTTGACCATTCGCCTTAACAGATCTAGCCCCAAGCGACTTATTTTTGTTTACTCATCTAAAAATTGCGCTCTGAGGACAAAGACTTTCATCTCAATGAACGATTCAATTAAAAACAGAAAGTACTAGTATACAAAAACAGGAGGTACTACTACCCGGCCCAACAAGGAAAACACAAAAATTTTTGAAAAAAATGTAATAATTTTTCAACATAATCACCTTGCACCTCTATACACTTTCCACAGCGACATTCAATAAGTTCGAATCCGTTTTAGTAATTAGAACTGTCGTTGTCATCAACTGCCGACATGACTTTTTCATCGTTGGAAAGTCTTTGACAACTGAGCCATTTTTTTTGTTTCAGTTTGGGACAGAAAATAATCCGAGGGGTTGAATCTAGCGAATAGGGTGCATGAGGTAGCAGTTTAAACTCTAATTCGTCAATTTTGGTCATTGCCATAATGGATTTGTGAGCTGGTGCGTTGTCTTGATGAAATACTTCTTTCTTAGGCAACTGCAGCCGTTTTTGCTTGATTTCTCCACTCAAATGTTGCAATAAGTTCCAAAAATACTCGCCGTTGATAGTTTCACCTTTTTTAAGATAGTCAATGAAAATTATGAAACATCTTCACGACACACATTTTCACACAGCTTTGTCATGTTCAATTTTCCAGATAATATAATAATAACAATAATAAATGTCTTTATTGTTCACAACTAATAAGGTTCAACAGTTAATCAACAGTATGGATAAAAATATGAATAAGTTGAAAACAAAAGGCAAAGTCGAATTTTTATAACGATAAATTGTTATCAATTGCTCTTCCACTCCTAAAAAAGTCGCTGCGGTGTTATAAGAGCATTATTATAAAATAATCCGTTCTACTGTAATCAAGGCATGATAATGATAATAATAATAAAATAGATCACTGAGTTTCAAATTCATATTTCTCAAATCTAATTTGAAATCGCTGAAGCCCAGTCTTCTTGATTCTTTCAGGAATATTATTATAAATTGCGCAAACTTGATAACTGAAACTGCATCTGAAAAGTTCAAGTCGAAAACTAGGAGGTGTAAGTAAACCGATATCACCGATAGGTGATTTTTCTATGCAGGTATGTTGGGGTTTTGGCCAATGTGCATTATGGAAGAGTACTGCAGAATAAAGAACTCTTCTATTACTCATATTCAACCAGTCAACAGTTTTAAGTTTGTGTGAAATTCTTTGACGTCTCCTTATGCCATAGGATCAACCTCAAGCAAGAATTTTGAACTTTTTGAAGTATTGATTTATATTGACTAGTTAAAATGGACCAAAGAGCACATCTGCATATTCAAAATTTGAAAGGACTGTTGCCTCACATAATATTGTCCTCAACATCAATGAAAAAGAATGTCTTTGACCGTATATAATCCTCAACATGAAATATGCACGTTGTAAGAGTATATTGACGTGTTTTTCAAATCTGAGATCGGCATCTAGGAGAACTCCCAAACTTTTTGCTTCTTGAACAGTTGTGAGAGAATTTTCATTTATACTAACATCAAAATCATTAAGTACAGTACTGCGATTAATTTTGGAGCCGAAAAACATGACATTAGATTTACTATTATTAATAATCAGACAGTAGTTTGAAGCTGCTCCTGTGAAAGCTTTGAGGTCTTCATTTATTCGACAACAAGCAGTGTCAGTCATTTGTGGAGGAAAGCTATAATAAAGTTGAGTGTCATCAGCATATTGGTGTATTTTGCAGTACTTAGGACTCTTGACTAAATTCGCCGCGTATATGGCAAATAGCAGTGGACCCAAAATAGACCCTTGAGGAACGCCACGGTTTAATGAAATATATTGGGATTAAACTCCGTCTATATTGACCTTTTGTTGACGATTTTCCAAGAATGATACAAAGAGCGAAACAGCACTATCGGCGAGACCTATATAAGATGAAATTCTCGATAATAGTTTATGGCTGATTACGTCAAAGGCCCGACTAAAATCCAATAATATCAAACGATTACAATTTCTCTGATCTGTGGCTCTAATCATATCGTTGACAACGTGCAAGAGTGCGACAACCTGACTGAATCGAAGGTAGTATTGAGAAGTACTCGAGATATTCCTTTAGCTGGACTTCCATTGCTTTTTCCAAAATTTTCGATAAGGTTGGCAATATACTGATTGCTCTGAGATCCTTGAAATTACTTGTATTAGACTTTTTTGGTAGTACTTTCACAATGATAATGTAAGTAAAGGTTAATTATTAATGAAAACTTTTATGGATTATTTTATGTATGTACATATATTAATTGAATATAACTGGCTGATACTTGATGAAAATCCATACTAAAAAACTAATCAATACAGTTCATTTTATTTTTAAAAATTTTATAGTGAAAATCATACAATAAACTGTATTGATTAGTTTTTTTGTACATATATTGTTACTTTTGTAGGATTAAATAATGAAACTAATAATGTACATACACAAAATTAGTATCATAATTATTAGGCTGGTCAGATTTTTACAATACTGACAACAGTATATATCCATGGCACACTAAACACTGAGCGTCTGTCCGGCGAGAGAGGAGGAGCCTGCCTTCCGCTGACATATGCGTGGGAGATAGGGTAGCAAGATAGAATAAGAAGTTATCACTCGAAAAACAGTGTGTATAAAAGTGTTTTTATCGGTTTTAATCGAAACAGTTGGCTGACTGAAGTTCCATATCCTATTACGAATGTTAAAATTGAAAAATGCCACTGAATTTTTTTTGTAGGGGCCTCACGTAGTATATACAATTTTGATGCTTTGAAAACACAACATCAAGTGAGCCTGAGAGTCTCTTTTAGCTTACATTCACGCAAGGTTTCATGTGACAACAATTTCATTAACAAATTGTTTTCTACATCACAAAAACAAATTTATAATGCAACATTTACTAATCAGCCTAATCGTTTGATGTACGCTACACCGCATGTTTGTTGTTCTACTGATGAAATTACCTGCAACCAAAAGCAAAACATTTCTTTCAAATGAAATCAATATGCTGTTTACGTCTGGTACAAAATAACCAAATACCTTGTTGCTTTTTCGAATATTTCATTATGAAAATATGTGATGCCATGGAAGTGACCTTTCAACTTCGAGCATGTGCTGCCGAAAAATTGTTATATTTCGAAATGGGATCAATAAGAGCTGTTCCTAACATTTCAATCGTAATCAGAATGACTGAGGTTCAAACTTACAGACGTACGAAGACTAAAATAGGTCAAATCTCGAGAATAATCAGTGTAGTAGCCAAAATTTTCACAGATGAAGGGGAGTATTGGGAGCCTATATACACATCTTTTTCACTTTTTTCGCGAATAACTCGAAAACGTCGGCATCTACCAGAAAAAATGTTGATATACTTGAATGGAAAACAAGTTTTAATAATAGTGTTGTAAGCCATCCCCTGAACAAATTTACGCCGGCTGTCGCTGGTCTTTGTCAATCGATTGTGACTTGGCCAAGGTCTCGATCAACTCGATTTGCGCTTCGCAATCGTTCTAGATGTCGCGTCGCTTCGAGATAACTTCCAGGGATTTTCCTGTCGGCTTCCAGAGACTTGCATTATAATATATCAACACTACCAACACGCAGATCCAGGAAGTCCAGTTGAAAGTGCGGTACGTGGTGATCTAATAAGGCGATAGATATTTAAGTACTGTCCTGAAGTTTCAGTTGAAGTATTCGTGTTGTATTGTCAGTGTAGCAGTGAAATAAAGTTGGGTTTGATTGTACAGTGTAGTCAATAATTGTCAATCCCACGGAGAAAATGTAACAATAGGAAGTCGTCATGTGGATTATGTCCGATGTCCAGATGAAAAGTACATTGAAACAGTTTCCATAATGAAAAAATATACTCAAATTTCCTTCTTACCTCCTCACAGAGGGGCATGAACTCATTCATGAATTCAGAATACTTCATTTCCAGATGAAAGTTTGGAAACCTAATCTTTTCGAAAATGAGAAAAAGTTATATAATCAAAAATTTTTAATTTCGTTTGAACGACCAAATTGATTTGAATAACGTTTTGTTTTGTTTTTACGAGGTAAGCGTACTCAAACCCTTACAGAATACTTCCAATGCAATAGGTTGTTGAATCTGGATGAAAATGAACTTGGCGCAATGTTATCAAATAAATTTGTAGAACAGGTAAAATGGGCATGAACGATCAAGAGGTCCCATTATTCAATAGGTATTATAGGTGCAGATACCTAGAAGGATTGGAGGAACACAAATAAAAATACGAACAATTCATTGAATCCAATTCAGATCATCCAATTTATCTATAGAATTTAAGAACCCATCTGCTCATGCAGATAATAAGGATATGTTTGCATCTAGACCACTACTGAATATGTAATTGGACTGTGAAGTACATTAGGCAGGTCGGTAGATTAGATTAGAAAAGGGAAGTGAATTTATTACAGATAGAAAAGACAAATTATTCAAAAAGAGACTAGTGGTGTTGTGCATATTGCTTGCAGAAGAGAATACGTCAAGATAGACTCGATAAAGAGGTGTTTATTCCTACTTTGTCTTCACTTCAAGTTAGTCCTTCTCCTTGCGCCCAGGCGAAACGAAAATTTAATTCAAATATAAATGTTTTATTCTGCATGGCGAAAAAATGGAGAGAAAAATCTTGTTTCGCGGCGCCGTACGATTTTTAATGTCTGTACCACGAATTTTCACAAGATCACAGAAGAAGAATGCTTATGTTAAGATTAGTTCATGCTGAAATCGATAATTTCACAAAGACCTAAAGGTCGATTTGGAAATAGTACAATCACCACCACAGAGATGCATTGTAAGAAATAGCTGGGGACAAAATTGTTTTTAGGAAATTTCTAACCAAAAATACTGTTGTCTGCTTCCGAAGTACTGCCGAACAGATCTGGTTCGCTTCTAGGTCCGAAGATGATCAAGCAGAACGTGAAAGCATTGCTAGGAAAGCTAGGAAATTATCTAGGGAAATGTTGAAAGCATAGCTCATGACAATAATGAGTACTCTCATCCAGATAAGTTCTGCCATCAGGTTGGGAAGTTGATAACTGAATTTCTCTGCCAATTTATATGTGCTGAACAAACTGACAGAAAATGCATTTTGGTCTTAGGTTTTCTGGAATATAATCTGAATCTACTGTCAGGAACATCTATACCCAACACTCGACTACGGTATTTGATTTACTGCGCCGAAGGGAAGCAAAAACCATAAAAAAAGTGAAGAAGAAGAAGACTACGCTATTGAAGGTATATTCAGGCAGGCTTTGATAAACTCATTCTACGTTAACTGCGTATATGGAAACGATAAATAAAAAAACTCCCAGCTAAATGAAAAGTTGTTAAATGGGTCAGACTGGATTTATTGAAGAATTCTAGGTTAGATAGGAGCATCGATGTCTGGTGTTAGATAATGATGTGTAAAGTTCTGGTTTCATTGATTTTTTTTTCAATCCAATAGATGGCATCTTCTTAATGGAGAATGTCTTGGTCATATCAACTGTTTGCTACTACTAATTCAGTATATGTTTGATTTTTTTTTGTCTCTCTCGTTACTATCTTCAATAGGTGGTGAAATACACCATTACCTAAGACGTATTCTACGGCCAAAGTTGGGCATCTCTATTTGTTAAGGAGTGTCTCAACAAAAGAACGAAGTATTTAAAATTTGAAGCTGATAAATTTCTTCAGTATAATTGTACGACAATTTCTTTCTAAAACTAGGATTTCCACGAGAGTTGAAACAACAATCAACTTGATAAATTGAAAATCATCTCTAACATAATTTCAGTTATACAACGTGTACAACAAAATAGGGAAGGCCAGCATTTGAAAATCAGAAATGGTGGGAGATACAGATTTGGTTGTATCAGAGTAGCTTATTCAAAAAACATTTCCATTTTTAGGAAACTGATTTTATCTGATACGAGTACATCAGTTAAGTTGTCGCCAAAATTGTCACGTATACTGGATACATCTTTTTTTTTTATTCATATTGAAAATTGAAATTGGTGACGGTTTCTCGAAGTCGAAACGTCGGATTGAAAATCTGTAAACGGAACTTGGGAACTAATGTGAATTTCCATAATTTTTAAACGTCATAATATTAATCCCTGAAATCTGGAACGTTTTCCAATTCTTCAACTAACTTTGTGTATTTCACGGTTTACGACTTTCCCATGCTGGAACTCCTTATCTTGGACATATAATAAAATTTCATAACAGAAAATAACCGAACCAATTCCCAGTGACACTGTTTGTCATCCCTATGAACTTTATCGTCGTAATATCTATATTTAGCGAATCCGCTTAAAGACAGTGTAGTTAGTTACAGAAACTCCAGCTGCTTTTCCCGACACAAACTTTAAGGACTAAAACCCGACAACAAAACTCGAGTGTTATCCCACAGTGGTGCTAATTCATACATAAGCTACTTGACTGACTCCTAAACTGCGAACTTTGTGCAGGTTCTCGCTATGAAGGATCAGTGAAAGCTTTCTGCTTTCCCCAATATGTTCTTTCCAAATTGTAGTATTATTTAGGAGGTATTCTGGAACATCAATATTTTCCATTAGATGTACAGTGCCAAGGAAAGTTTTCAATATTCGAATGAATGAATGTATATAAATACTCTAACTTTCACATGGTGTATCCTAAATGATGTCATTCATTTCAGGTGATAATCACTTGTCATATTTTTGAAAAAAGTTCTCATGAACGTGTGTTCTGACTTACTTCGTTTCCGAGTAACGGAGTATCACAGTTTTACTAAAAACATTGTTATTTTATTACACACTTTATATTAGCATCACCTGTATGTATGTATGTTTGTTTGTATGTATGTTTGTTTGTTTGTAACTTTCAAGCTCGGGATCTGTATTGACAGAATTATCGGCATTA
>WOGL01002078.1:0-10391 GCA_015342145.1 Leptinotarsa rubiginosa | reverse complement strand
AAAATAAAAATTAAAGGATTCCAAACCAAGTTACGTCACGACGTTTCGATTGTTAGTATCCACAATCGTCTTCGGGTGATAACTGGACCGAGATCTGACCATTTATAGGTCTTTCGGGTGCTGTATAAATAATGACGAGGTACCAAGGTATTGGAATGTGTATTATAAAAAGACGGATGAAAAGCATACATGAGTCTGTAGTGTTTTCCAAATATTTGCAAAGAAAACGGATTAGTTAGACGGCTCAAGGATAAAAAAAGGGCTGTTGATATGTGGTTGTGTGCTGAATACCCTGAATGGGGATGTGTATTAGAGAAAAATATCACTACATCTGTGTATTTTCTATAAATTTGATCCTGAGCCCAACCGACAATAAAAATGTATATAATATCAGAATCCTACCGAATTGTAAAGTAAACCTATTCGGATAGACCTTCATTCATTTTTGATGTATGATTTGATTCATAGAATACTGTAAATTCTCCAAATACTCAAAACATTTTGTTTTCAGCAAAGCCTTAAAAAAAGGTTTTACATTTATCAGAATAAATAATAATCAGAGTGAACCTTTCTTGTTAAAAATTAAAAATAAAAGTACTTATAGCCGCTACTGGTGTTTAAAACAGATTCATTTTCTCAATTTCACTTTCTGCTTTGATGATACCAGTTTTTCGTCGCAAAATAGAGGAATGTCGACTGGCTATGCGCTCAGTTGGATATATTGACCTTAGAGAGGGCCCGCGCTACCCAACCGGTTTTTTCGTCCTCTGTACACCTTCAGGCCTTTGCGGAGCGGACATCCGAGATATTCAAGGTTATGTCTAGCTACTCCCGCGATCGTAATAGCTGGTTACTAGGCCGGTTGATATGTGAAGCGCCGGTTACTTAGAGTCGATACCTTTTGAATTCTGTATTTATGTTGAAACGGAAAAGTTGCATACTTCTTCACTAATGTGTGAAATTGAAAATAAAAGAATGGCCTCTCTGAAACAACTACGCATCTCTACGGATATTGAATTACACTGTAATCACTCTTTCTTGCAATATTTTTGTATATTAACCAGACCCAAGGATTGCTAAAGAAGGATAATTGTATAAATTTCAAATATATAGTCAGTTGTCGTTCAGTTGAAAATGAAAGATATTTGAAGTAATAAAGGTGAACAAGACAATGGTTTTCCTTCAATTCACACTAATGTTATAAAGAGGAAAGATATGATTTTTTGTATTTTTGTTTGTGATGGTAAACTTAAATCTAATTTCCCTATAGAAAGCTACATTATTAGCAAATAACGCGAGTAACTAGGTATTTATGATACTACTCACCATTACCCACAAAAAAGTCGGCAAGGCTTTACTTACATTTATAACCATTTTAATTAAGCCAAAATAACTGATTTTTAATCAAATTATTCAATAGTAACACGTAGATGGTAACACGAAAGATGGTGGTATTCCTATCATGATATCAATCACTATCCAACTGAATAGATTCAAAATCAGGGTTTACGGAACTTTCGTCTAAATTGCACCCGTAAAACGAACCCTTGCGCGGATTTTCGGATTTTGTCAGAAATCGCGTTTAAATATTATTATTAATATAATTAATAACATACACCGTTTTGAAATACAGCAAAGCTATTAGATAATATTTTTTTCTAATTTTTAACGTTACTTGTTCAAACAATCTTTTTAAGTGGAATAACTGAATATTTTTGAAAAAATATTTTTGCCATTTCTGTTGTTACCAACTATGATTAGTCAAGAAAATGTTTTACTCAAAATGCTTTACTCCACCATTTTTGTGGAGGAGTCAATGTTACTTTCCGAAACTTTAGCAGCCGTCTTAAAAAAGATTGCGGAAGGTGGAATATCCAAAAAAACGAATATTTTTCTTTGTTCATTCTTTTCATGCTGGATGAGCCTTCAAATGAGTAGTACCTAGTAGTACCCCTAGCCAAAATCTTATTAGCTCCCACAATTATTATTCCATGTTTTTCTACTTTTGAGTCTTTTTTTTTTGTTAGAAATCTCTACATAAAATTGATCATCTTCTGATTTCACTGCCCCAACAAGTTATACGAACCCTTTGACAAAATGAACAATTCATCCGACTCTCGAACACAAAGAGTGCAATTAAAACGAGATATTACACGAGTCATTTCACCGACAATCCGACGAAAGACAATCAATTTTGTGATGTCGTTCGATGCAGAGGTAATTATTTGTCGGAGTAGACAGAAAACAGATACCGAGAGCTTGCTAGCTATCCCGTGCGAATCGATAGGGCAGGGAGATTATTTGGAACCGTATATAGCCTCGCAGGTGTTTCATGAACTGTTTGTCTGGAAATTTAATAACTATTCGTTCCTTCAGCGTTCGAGTCGAGTCAAACTCCGCGCTCTGTTTTAATATTAGCGATAGTATCGATAGTATGTTTGCTCATCGTTCCTCCAACGTGAGTTTCAGCCATATAAAATTCATATGATCTTTGTCGATGAGTCAGATCGATTGGAGAGGCTTGGAGTCTTTCGTCTATGAGCTACCATATGTATCGAATTAGCTAGCTGGAGCTTCGTAAGGAATACTCATTACCATGTTTAGGAAGATATATTAATTTGTATTGATCACAACTGTGAAATAAAACATCTAAACTCTTATATCACATCTACAAATATTTTGATAATAGATTTATCCATCTAGTATTTATCCAGTATTGAATGGTATGTCAAAATTGCTCGAAAAAATGTTGAGATTTGTAAACATTCTTGAATATTCTGTGAATATTCTTGAATTTTCTCATTTTTCCAGATTGTCTAATGAAAATATGACTTATTAGTCATCCAGCCTTTGACATACCTCGAAAACTAAGCAACGCCGTGATCATATTTTCAGTACTCTGTAGAAAATATACATAAAATCAACGGTAATGAATTGAATAAAGAACGGTATACCTATATACAGTAATAGAGAAAAAGACTCGCCATTATTGACCATTACAGGAATGAAACAAATTGAAAAATAGGTAAATAATCTGGCCTAATAGGAAACAAGTTTTTTCTGTTCTAAAATAACTGCACATTATGCTTTGAATTTACCTAAAAGTTCAGCATCAAAGCAAATATTTCACATGCAGTAGTAGTACCAAAAATTACAAAAAAAAAAGTAAAATAAAGTTTCAGAAGAATTCAAATTGAAGATAAGTCAGGTTTTGCTCTGGGTTTGGTTTCATTTTAGACCATAAGGCATTCTGAATTTTGAGCCATTTATATCATTTTGATATAAAAATTCATGATTTCTAAAAAAAGAGCGCCGATGGGAATATTTTCCCATAAAATAATAGTATTCGGCATGTTTCATAATACCTATATGGTCCTCGATTTTGTCTCGGAAAATTACACCACCTGCAACCATTCATATCATTTCGATTGAAAAAAATCATGTCTGAGAAAATAGCCTTACTGTGTATATTTTCACATGGAACAATATAATTCGATGTGTTCTACAAAAATGTTATGGTTTTCGACTTTCGTGCGAAAAATTTGTTGATTCACTTCACTTCTAAAACTTCGACTACTTACGGGAAAACCGATTTATATATTAATGTCACGAAATTTCGAGAGATAGTAATCAAATAAGCTAAAATGGAAATCTCCAAAGTTGGAAAAGTGTTTTCATGTGTTTTGTTTGTTTGGACTCATAAAAATCAGGAACCTGATTGTTTTCATCCAACAAAGTATTTAAATTATCTTCATGAAAATATGTCTGATAACCTGTCACATATAGAATATGAATATGGACATAAGTACTGACATAATAATTCCATGTTGGTGTAACATTTCCATATTCGTCTTGACATTTCCAAGCAACGTTTGTATTTGGTATGGTACCTCGAATATAGTTAACAGCATAGTGATCCAAGATGGTTCTGATTCGAAAGTCTTATAATTATCGCGATTTATCATGACAGCCAGAATCGTGATGCAAAAAGTCCATTGTTCGTTTTAATGAGACGACTCCTACGAACTCGTATCTATATATTGATGGCTGCAATTTATGATTGTTCATAAGTATGAAGGAAAAAATTGGTGGAAAGGCGAAGGTTAATGATCTTGACCCGACAAGTTTTCACACCCTCGGGGATATTTATGCATTGCAATTTGTACCTGCGTACATTTTCTCAACAATGGGGGAGGATGGATAATTGTGTTATTTACAGATATGAGACGATAATGGCGTTTGTTTTAAAATAAAACTGGCATTTAATTCACCGTGAAAGTTAGGACGTTGACTTTATTTGTCAGAATATGCCTGCAAGGGTTCCAAAACGTATAAATAATTTTTGGACACAGTCAGCAAAGATATGAATTTTAAGATATATAGGTTTATGAGATATATAGGTTCGTTCCATCCATCCCTGTTCCATCCATCCAGTGTTTTGTTGTTCAAGACACACTGTATCCTTCAGAGATGCAACTGACAGTTCTTGGAGAGTACGATGACTCGTGCGGTTAACTTTGGGTGTTCATGAAATAAAATAGTACAAAAAAAAAAGAAGAGTTTAAGGACGAGATGAAAAACAAAACGGCAAGTGGAGAAAAACCTGGAACCATGGTTCTGGAAAGAATAGTTGAGTTCAAAAAAACGGAGGAATTCATGAATCTCCTATGTGAATAGGGTAACAGGTCCGAGAACGGGCCAAATAATTGAATTACATGAGAGATATTTGTAATACAATTTATTTTGATTCAACAAAATGTTGCCCCCTCGAAGATCAAAATAATTTTCTAGAAATGTTTCATAAAGGATGAACACGTCTGACTGAGGAAGCTATGATGTAGTGAAACACGTGTTGCGGTTTTGTAAACTGTTTAGTGAAAATCTCACAATAAAATGTTACTTGAATATATTTATTTTATATTTATAAAGTATATAAGTTGAGAAAACTTCAACAAAATATTGATGATTATCAGAAAATTGTACAGAACATTTTAAAGAAGCACCTAGTCGTAAAAAGTGCTCGCTAATAAATAATTTGAAAAATATAATTAAGTAATTTTATATATTTGCACAGTGGAGTGAAATTAATGCAGAAGATGCTGAAATGGTTTAATTGAATCATTTACAGACATCTGGTATTAGAAATTTTAGTTTCATCAAGTTGTGGACTATTTTGAATAATAATTCAATTTCGTGATCCATCAAAGAAATTAGATAACTTTTTCTTCATCTATGTATTGAGTGTCCGAACTTACCCTCACAAGACTAAATTATAGCTTCTTTATTTTATGTTTTGATAAGTACAACATGATGTAAGCAATGGTACATCCTAGATATGTATTTCACTACACTATAAATATAAAGTAAAAGTAATTAGAGAGGTAGTACTTTGAAATGTTTTTTTAGGTTATCAACTCGTGCGGCACTTGTCAATTGGTAAATATAAAAAATGGTAATTGACAGATTTTTTCATATTGACAAAATTACCATTTCGCCGTCGTAATATCGCAATTACCTAAAGATTTTAAATATACCTATTCATCATAAATGAAAAAACAACAGTATTTATTCATCGCTGCGCTTGTCTGAATATGCGGAGGACCGCTAGAAGTGGGTCACAAACAATTTTCCACTAGGGCCAATAAATAAAGTGGTGGACTGCACGTATGAAACTCAAACTGAGTATATTTGCATTGGTACCAACTGTTGCTATGCTGCAGCGGACACTTCACCTTCCGGCGCGCACTCTATGACGTATGGCGGTCGTTCATAATCCAGAAAGGTTGAACACGACGTCCTCCGGAGCTACAGCAACGGGTGGTAGCGCCTGAAAGTTGTGATTTCGAGCGGCGATTCGTTCCGGAATTACACTCTTCTTTCGCCGTCTCATTACGGCCCTAATAATCATGAAACAACTTAACTCACTTAAGGTTATTCGAAAACAAAAAAGGGGCATGATGAATGCCTTTGTTCTTTTCAATTATACTTTAATGACTCTTTTTAAATCCGCAGCTAGGCGGAAAATTATATACGGTGTCTACTAAATTGAGAACCAATTCTCACATTTTTTTCAGGATTTGGTAGCAGCAGGACTCCCAATAATTTACTATGATAACAATTAAAAAGGCTTTTATCTTCATAAAACTCAGTCTTAGGTTTCAATTATCAAATAACAATAAAAATCACAAAAAGGTTAATAACTGACTAGATAATGTACTGAAGCTAAGCTACATAAACATATAATGTGTGTCCTGTTTTGCAACGAGTCTGGGTACTAACAGAAAGACAGATAAATGAAATATAGGCTGAGAGAGAGAAGTATTTCAAAATAATTGAAAAGAACTGGCCGACACTTAATGAAAATCCATATTATAACTTATTATTACAGTTTATTGTTTGATTTTCACTATAAAGGGTTTTACAAAAACCGCGACTCGTGTTTACCTATACAGTAGCTTTCTCAAGCCTAAAATACTGATTATTTCCCTCTTGAGAAAGCTATTTCATAGCGAAACACGTGTCGCGGTTTTTGTAAAATACTTTATAGTGAATACCATACAATAAATTGTATTAATGAGTCTTTCAAAATAGTTCGAAAAGATACGAACTTGAAATACAAAAATCAAAGATGAACTAGCAGTAGAAAAAGGAAACAGGTTGTTCAGAAAAATACAAAACTAATTAAAGAAATATGAGAAACAAATATAAAGAGGTAGAAAAGCATTAAGTGGAATACTCAACAGCAAATGGAAAAGAATGGCAAATTAGGCAAAGTTAGGTCTCCACTGCCGTATCCTGTACCACACAAAAATAATGTTTTCGAAAAAGAGTCTAGACTATTTCTTTGTAAACTTGTTCTTGAATTTGGTAAAACTTGAAAATCCTTCAAAATAATTTAATTTTTTTACATTTTCCCAGCGTGTTTTATTACTCGAAATCTATACATAGAACTGTTCCATCTACGACACTGATTTCAGGGACGGACCGGTAAATACCTAAGTATAATGCAAAGAGTAAATGTCATATTTTCTGCTTTACACGTCTGGAGACGCGGCAAGAGAGAAGAAAAATCCGAAGAACAGGGGAACCGTGCAAATAAAACGCTCTAGACATGACAAGAAATGAAAGCCCGAGGGTTTCAGCGAGAGAACGTGAAGTGCGCAACACCATGAATAAGAGACTGGGATAAAGGACTTCTACAGTTATTTAGCGTACAAATAGAATATGTACGTATATAATCATATTTTCCTACGTGAACTAACAGCTATCAAATCCCAGGGAATTAGTTCGGCTGACATCAACATGGCGAATACGGCACAACTTCTTGACGAGCTTATCCGTATAAGGCAGGTAGTCTAGATTTTCTCTTTTTGTAATACCTACGGCTTCGTTGAAGATGAGATAATCACGAGTTTTTTTTGTCTATGTAAATATCTTTTAGAAATCTATCCACGTATATGGCGTGAAACACCTACGGCAGACATCGATATCGAAAGGTTGGGTGTTACAAAATGTATTCAGATGGATTTATGAACGACATTTATATTCAAAATGCAAAATTGGTGCTATCAAAAGATATTTATCATACGGTAATAAATACCAAGGCAATAATAAACAACTATGTAATGCTCATAGAAAAACCATTTTTTCAACCAAACATAATAGTTATTATACCCCTATCGTAATATCGCCTTTTTCTGACTAGGCAACATTTTGTTATCAAATCTATAAACAAAAATACAGAGGTTAAAGCATGTCTTGATGTAGTGGGTCTCTCAGCATATCCTGACGACTATGCCATCTACAGGATCGACAGAAGAGCTAATCCACTAATATCGAAGATAACGAAACGAAAGTTTATCTTTGGTATACGTGGACTGAGTTTATCCGGTAGATAGCGCTTCCAAAAAGGGAGATGTCCGTCGTTTACTCACCCAGGCTCACCCTTTAAAAACAGTTTTCAATATTGGAATACTTTTTTTGGCTCTGGTTGCCTTGCAGTAAAAGCTGCAGCTGCACAAATTGTACACAATGTTCTACTAGTTTTTGTCACTGAGTTATTGCACAGTATGTATAGTTGTGAGCGTTTAATTTAGTGTAATTTGAGTGTTTCTGCTTTGACGACATTTTTTCAAGTTTAATTTTGAATAGGTTTTGTTGCACTTCTGCACTTCAAATACTTTTGGTAAATATCGCTGTTATTCATAATTAGTAATTCAGTATGAAAACACTATTCAGTGTATGGTTGACGAGGAGGGAGAGGGGTTCAAAACTTCATGCCTGAATAAAAAAAATTCTGAATTGAATAGCAAGGTCATTGTTTGGTGAAACCGGGTGAAAATAATGGAGTTATTAAAAATTAATAGAAAATGATAAAATGCATCCCTATCTACATCAGTACATATTTTTGCTCTTTTTTGAACTGCTCAAACACTTAGTATGTTCAGTTTTCGATGGCTTGCAACTTCACATTATTTTGAGTTGTATACGGTGACCACATCAGCATGTAATATTGTGGACTCTGCATAACTATTCAAGGAGTATTATTATTCGTGGTTTTTTCTATTATATATTTGGAAATCATAAAAGTTGGATTCATAGTAACTTATCTACCAATGACAAAAACGTTAATGTCATATATGCCTAAAGTGCTCGATATGCTACTGCACTGCAGATACATTGGAATACTTGAAAAGGATAGTAGGTGTTTTAGCGTCATTTCGAAATGTTCTGTACACTTCATCGTTGATCCGTCAGAACTTGAAATAGAAAGAATTTGGCATAGTATTTTATTAGATTTGGTTTTCATCAGCATCACATTTTTCCCCCCGAGGAAATTGTATTTATTATTCAAGGCATCATTTAAGGCAAGCAAAAGTTTGATAGGTAGACATGGAACCAGTGGCATGGAATGATTATAATGAATACGCTTTTTTTTCACACACCAGAACTAGAACTCGCTACGCGTTTCGGTTTAGCATCATCACGATATGAACAACTGTTCTAGCTGACTTCAAAATTCTGATATTTCAATTTAAGGGCGATTTTCTTATGAGCAATGCTCTCAAGCAATGCGACGCAGGATGGCCCACCATGGTATAAAATTACCCCTATATAGAGCATTGGCTTTTCGCCCCACAGCTTCATTCGTTGAGGGAAAAAATACAAATATTTGTCTCTAGTAGTTCCATTCGGGATTCATCCAGACATTCAGTGGAATTTCAATTTCGCTAGTTCGGACTTCCATTGTCTACTATATAAAATGATTTGAAATCCCCGAAACAACTAAAAAAGAAGAATTAAAAATTAATAGCTGAAAATAACAACTATATTAAGCAAAAAAAACCTGAAATGAAATAATAGTGAAATAAAATACAAGTAAAAATAGAACAATTGAATAAAAATAAAAAAGTTGTAAGTTTTTTCAGGGATTTCAAATAATTTTATATAATATCAGTCAATGGAAGTCCGAAATAATGAAATTCATCATGAAACATTGTCAAACACCTTCAAGCAAATAGTTTGAATTTGTTAGTATAGTACAATTTCATAATAGGTGGCACTAAATTTTCAGAAATGTTATTACATTGAAACGAAAACATCGTTGTCAAGATTGTGATTCTATAAATTTTATCATAATTTTTCCTCACCTGTTTAGTATAATTTCCGTACGCCACTGCAAGAGTCAGATTGAAGCAAAAACGTCAGTCATTTCTGAGAATTTAGTGTCTACTATTTCGGAATTATAGTTTAGAACAGTATATTTCGAAACATCATCTTTCATTTTTTTGTTACAGGTAAGAAATATAACGAGAAATCGATGCTCTTCAATTTAAATGTAAGTAAGTTTCATTATCTTTTTACCGTACGAGTACGAGTATCTCGTCTGCATGTGTGAAAGTATTTCATCTCAACTGAGGCTATCATTATCCTACTGCCTCTAGTGGCACAGATAAGCTTGATCAGCGTTTGACAAGGTTCTGATTAACCTTCCTCCAAGACATTGTGCGATCTACCTTTCTCTTGTGAGTCATTATAATGACTTTGAATAATGATCACGCAACAATTTGATATCAGTAATACTTGGTATTCCGTCTTGGAAGCTTTCATTAAATTTATCCAACATTATCTCTGCTCCTATTAAAAATACTGTAATTGCCATACTATTGTGGTTGAACAAACCTATATTTCTATCTCAAGAATTAACTTTTTGATTCTACAGCATAGGTATTCCGGAATAAATATAATGAACCCTACAGTGTAACTCATTTAAAATGGAAGCACCCTAATGAGAAAAATTATTTTAACGGGTGATTTTTTAAGAGGTATATGATTTGATTTTCAAAACAACACAAAAAATTTGAAAAAATTTATGAAATCTTTATTGGAAT
>WOGL01002077.1:0-10398 GCA_015342145.1 Leptinotarsa rubiginosa | reverse complement strand
CGTTGAGAAAGTCCTGAAATTCTGTGTATATCCGGAAAAACCCCAAAAAACAGAAATTTCGGAAAATGGTTTTTATTTTTTTCTCGCTTTATTTTCGAAGGATTTGAAAATAAATTGCACTTCCACATTGCCACCTTTCTCCTGCTACATAACGATGTTTTCAGATTTCCTATCCGACGTTTCGTCTTCCGGCCACCATCATCAACTTTATTTTTTCTTATGGGTGCTATATTGGATTCTTTCTGTTTTGAATAGAACCAGATTTTACCTTTTCAATAATGTATCGTAAGTTATCATTATTTCTGAAAAAATTGGAGATATTGAAAAAAACAGTCTTATCATAATAGGCTTTGACTTTGATGTTTCTAAATTTGACTTTCAATTTGTTACACTCAATGACATTTTGTTAGTTTATTACAAATACGATAGAAACAGTGTAAGCACATCAGAAATGTATTTAAACTTGTATCCCGAAAGACGACAACCACATCGAACTATGTTCAAGTTATTGGATTAAAATCTCACCGAGTTTGGTTGATTTGAAAAGCCATCATTGAAAAGGTAAAATCTTGTTCTATTCAAAACAGAAAGAATCCAATGTAGCGCCCACAAGAAAAAAAAAGTTGATGATGGTGGCCGGAAGACGAAACGTCGGATGGCAAATCTGAAAACACCGTTAAATAGCAGGGAAAAAGTGGCAATGTGGAAGTGCAATTCATTTTCGAATCGTTCGAAAAATTAAGCCAGAAAAAAATAAAAACAATTTTCCGAAATTTCCGTTTTTTCTGGTTATCTCCGGATATACTCGGAATTCAGAACTTTCTCATCGGCATATTGTTAGTCAGGTAAATACGCATCTTTGCCCCAATTTAGCCATTTTCGTGTCTCTCATAGTTTCCGAGATCCCAATGGTGAGGATCGAATTTGAAACACTCTGTATAGTGGCATTTTGCTGGATGTTATATATTCTTCCGAGAGGAAAATTATTTTTTCCCAGACATACTGTTCCTAGAATGAAGATGCAGTAGATTGTTAATCTGCTGTTAATGATCAGTGGTCTAAACGCTTGGCTCTAGATTTTATCGCCATTTTTTGTAGAAAAAACACTGATTGCATCAGCTGATTGCTGTGAAAATTTGAAAATAGCAAACTGGAAATACTTGCGAAAAATAGCTGTAGTTATTATGGAATAATGAGCAATTTTAAATTTTTAGTAGGTTAGATGAAAAATTGCCGATTACAATAATTTTCTATGCAGAGGACATTCAAAGAACAATGTAATTCGATGTTTATCTGAAAGTAGTTGTTTCGAGAGGGCTTTTTTCCAGTTTGTGTCCAGTTTGTATCCCAGTCTCGGCTTTGGACCTCTTCTAAGACGCACGTTCTTTAGGATACTGTGTGTGTTTGTGTGAGAGAGAAATATAATTCTCAGGTCTCTTCCTAGTTTTGACAAGCTGTAATTTATTTTGGGATCTATTTGCTCCCTTCCTTTCTTTGGAAGATTCCACCATTTTTTGTATAAAGATGGAGAAGTAGATCAAGAAAGATGTTTGTATTTTGAACAACTCACAACTGGTGAAAATGTTACAGTTTGATGAGTAGCAACACCCTTAGCACTCATAAATATTTTTGGTCCATTACATTTTATCAGGTGTGACGATGTGACCCAAGATTGAATGAATTAATTTTTTTGAGAAAAGTGAAAAGTCAATTCATTTTTTGAACAGATCTCGTATATTTTCAATTTTGTTCGTTGGTAATTTTTAACCAGTTTTTCAAGTCCCGAGCAATAGTGAAATGTTAATGAGCTAATTAAATGTGGTACCATTCTCACGTACCCATTCATATCACACTTTCCCGTACTGAGTTTACTTTGTTTACATACAGCACGAAGATGGACTTTTGTTCTTAGTTGATATCAAATAAGTGGACAACTAATTATTCTGAATATTTCCTTTAACTCCGCAGAATAATTACAGCACCCGGCCGGTTGAAAACGATTTTGAAGAGTGAATTTTAGAATTTATACATTATTATTCTTCCTAATTCAAATTCTAATGCTGTGTTTTTAAAGTTGGTCAACTCAAAAGCACTATAGTTGAAATTAGCAATCTTTTTTTGGTACATCCATTAAAAATTCACGTAGCACGATTGAGAAAAAGAGTAGAAAATGTGTCTCGTAGATTATCATTACAAAAGCATCTTTATTATGAGGATCGATGCAGTGTTTACTCGTTTTTGGAGAAAGGTGAGATTGCTAGTCGTAGACGTAGGAAATAATTGTTTCAAATACCTGTTTATTGTACTATACTGAAATTCCATAATAGTAGGCAGTACATTCTCAGAAATATAATATTGCATTAAAAGGGGAACATTGTTATCAGGTCGTGATTCTAACCTCCTTATTTTTTCGATGGCATGGGGGGGGGGGTTCGAGTGATACATCATTTGAAAGATCGTTTGTCCCTCTATTACCCCTGTAATTTTTTTCGAAATTTGTTTCTTCGTTATTGAGAAATCAAATGTTGAACGTTTTATTTGAGAATATATTGAAGATTCAATGTCGTTCATTTTTATGACGTAATCAACAACAGATAATATCAGTGAAATCAAAATCAACGGATAACTTGTTCTAGTCTTCAAAGCGTTCCGTACATTATTCAAGATGTCCGGAGTCAGCAATCGTCAATCGCGAACAAATTCTCTGTCGCAGGTCTTCTAGATTTGTAGGCTTAGTAGAGTACACTTTCGACTTCAGGAGTCCCCACAGAAAGAAGTCCATCGGTGTGAGATCAGGTAATCTAGCAGGCCACTCCAATGGGCCCCTTCTGCCGATCCATCGCATTGGAAAATGTTCGTTCAAAAACTGTCTCACCCGAACATCAAAATGTGGGGGTGCACCATCCTGCTGGAATTTTATTTCATTTTTTACTAAATCATAATTTTCTAAAATTTGTGTAATCATAGGATCTATGATTGAATATTGGCAAACATGGCCGACAATAATATTGTGCTGATTTCAGCTGAACTTAACAAACTTAAAAAAAGTGAGTTGGTCGAAATAATAACTTACAAGAGATTACCTACAACAGTGACTAGTGATGTACTCCTGAAATTTCTGTCAACACCTGTGGAAAGTGATAGCGAACAGGCAGTTCAGGATGCAGGCAGTAACATAACCTCTAAAGGATGTGTTAATTCGTCGTGTGGAGATTCACACCCACAACTGAAAACCTTGAAAGAAAAACTAGAGACACTCCAAAAACTGGTAGTACATTTAGAAAAGCGATGTGCTGAACAGGAAGACCTAATATTGGTTCTGAAGCATATTAGCAATTTTGACAAATTCAAACAGTCAGCGCCATCGTTCGTAAACACAACGAACATCTCAAGAGTGGATGGTGCCTATGCCGATAAAGCAGCCTGCAACATGAAGGAATCTACAATGCTGCAAAGTTGTTCATCTCCTAAGAAAGACATACCAAAACAAACGATTAGTGGTGCTCAGGTTCGAACAGCAGTGGCGGGGGCAATGCACTCGCAAAAATCAAATAAACAAACCAATAAACCCATAATAGGGACCAATTCTAAGCAGAATGGGACACAGATAAGGACAATATCCAAACAAGGATATGTACATGTGTGCAGAATCCATCCTGATATAAATTCCGAAGATATGAAAAACTTTTTGAAAGAAAGTGCTCCAGATATCCAGTTCGTTGTCGAAGAGTGGAATAAAACCGAATATTATGTATCTTTCAAGGTTACTTTTCCATTAGAATTCATTGAAAGGATTTATGATTCCAATATTTGGCCGGAGGGTGCAGCAATTCAGCGTTTTACTTTCAGAGAAAAACATTTTCGGAATCGCAATTACCGGAATGTGTTGGGGAAATAAAAACTACATCAAATAAAAATTCTCCCAAATTCTCGCTGATTCATGTGAATGTTCAAAGTTTAAGTAATAAAACAGACTTTATTGATATTCTAAATAATGAGGTGGTACCAGATTTTCTATGTATGACGGAGCATTGGCTGGACGAGTCTAAATTAGAATTGATAACCCTTAATGGATACAAAAAAATGTCTCAATACTGTAGGACTCAACACTCTCATGGAGGGTCGGTGATTTATGTAAGGGAGGGAATAATGCGAGAGTGTCAGGGAGTAGCGGATTTACAAGTTTTCGCGGAAGATCTATGCTTTGAATTATCTGCGGTTGGTTATAAGAGTGATTCCATGATTATTATTGTGATATATCGGTCTCCTTCCTCAAATACCCAGGACTTTTTCTATCGACTTGAAGCTATTTTGGCTATTGTAACAAAGAAATATAAAAGGATATTACTCTGTGGCGATTTCAATATAGATGGATTGAAAATAAATTGTAATGACACCAAATTTTTATTTGACATCATTGAGTCATTTGGTTTGATCAGTCATATTAAAGTTCCAACTAGAATAAGGACTCACCAAAATGGTATTACATCTGCAACCAACTTAGATTATGTAATTTCTAATTCATCCATCTATCAAGTCAAAACTTTCGATCCGGGATTCTCAGACCATTTAGCCCAAATGTTGGAATGGCCAAGGGTGGAACAGGTGAGTTCAACTGATAAAAAAATTGAAAAACGCTTGTTGAATCCGAACACTGTATCAGAGTTCGAATTTTTGTTTAATAGGGAAATCATTGAACTAAATACGTTTGATGAAATAGATATTGCCTTCGATACCTTCTGGAAACACTTCCAATGGTGTTATCAAGTTTCACATCCTAAGAAACTATTGAACATTAGTAGAATAACTAAGAGTTATAATCCTTCGCGACAAATTATAGAGGAATTAGGTAATTTGAGACAGATGAATTGGGACAGGAAAAATACCTCCGATGAGACAATCCATTTGAATTACGAAACCAGGAAGCGTAAACTAAAAGTGTTATTGTGCCAGGAAAAAAAGGAATATTATTCCTCCATCATAAATGATTCTAGCAATAGAAATAAAAAGATTTGGGAAATAGTCAATATGAAACTTAACAGGCAATCTACAGGAGTGAAACGAATATCAATAAAGGTGAAGGATGATATACTTGATGATCCTATCAAAGTTGCAAATATTTTTGCGGAATATTTTGCAAAATCTATACAAGATAAAATTGCCAGGGTTTATAAAATACCTGTACAAAACACCGGCACAACAGGGATACATGTTCCCAATTCGTTCTACTTCTTACCTTTTTCTGATTATGAGATTAAAAATATCATATGTGGACTAAAAAATAAGAAATCTCTTAGTATTGACGAAACGCCTATGGAACTCATAAAAAAATGTCAAGATCTCCTTTCACCGTATTTGTCGAAACTAATGAATATGTCTGTCGAAAATGGCAAATTTCCCACTGCATTGAAGGTGTCGAAGACAATACCTGTTTACAAAAAAGGTGATCCAGAAAATATTGACAATTATAGGGGAATAGCGGTGCTCAGTCCCTTTTCAAAAATTTTCGAACGAGCCATGTATGAGAGACTTTCAGATTACTTGAAAAAATTTGATTTGCTAACTACCCATCAGTATGGATTTCGAGAAAAGAGATCGACTGAGAGTGCTACGTCAAAATTGGTGCAATACATATACGATGAAATGGATGTAAATAATTATGTGGTAGGAATATTTTTTGATTTGTCCCGTGCTTTTGACGCGATAAATCTAGACATTTTAGAAACTAAACTCAATGTCCTGGGTATTAGAGATCGGGCAAATAAGTGGATAATGTCATTTGTAAGGCATCGGCAAATTTTTGTCAAAATTGAAAGGGAACTTTCCGAAGGTGAAGTTATTGATATTGGAACCCCCCAGGGTAGTATCCTTGGACCACTTCTTTTTCTCTTATATGTGAACGACTTACCAAACTTCATAGAAGGAGGCAGGTTGTTCATGTATGCTGATGACACCTCGATGGTGATTACTGGCCACACACTGGAGGAAATTTCTATCAAAACCGACAATGTTGTCAAACAATTTCTTTGGTGGTGCGACAATAACCGTCTAATTCTCAATTCGGAAAAAACTAAAATTATGCAATTTTCCACAAATCCTAGGTCACTGTCCAATAATATATCAACCAAAATAGATAATTTTATGGTCACTACCAGCCCGACCAATACCTTTCTCGGCACAATTATTGATGAAAAATTTATGTGGTCTGATCAAATCAACAGCGTATGTCAGAGATTGAACAAGTCGTTTTTTGCCCTATATTCACTGAAATCAACCTTGAACAGATCATCCCTGCTAAACGTTTATTACGCCTTAGCCTACTCAGCTATTAGCTATAATATCACCACATGGGGACAAGCTACAGAATGGAACCGGGTATTCATGATCCAGAAACGCATTATTCGATTAATATATAGCCTGGAATACCGTGAATCGTGTAGACCAACTTTTAAATCTCAAAAAATTCTTACCGTAACAGGTATATATTTATTCAAATTATTGATAGACACACATAGGAATATCAGCAACCTACAAAAAAATTCAGATCTTCATCAATACTCTACGAGAAAACAGGAGAATATACATCTCAGAAGCTTCAAGCACCTCTCGTATAAAAAATCACCAGAGTGGGCAGGAAGTTACTTTTATAACCTGCTGCCGAAGGAAATAAAAAATACCACCGTTAACAGATTCAAAAAGCTTGTAAAAACTCTACTGGCTGACAATCCGCTTTACAATATTCAAGAATTCGTAGATCTTCTAAATGTTAATAAATAGTAATTTTGCATTCAAATCTGGGTGAGAATACTTGTTTATTGTACTGTTTCTTTAACATTTTTATATCATTAATTCTATTTTTTATATTTTTTTTTCAATATAATGTTAGATTTTAAAGATTGTATCCGGTTGTATCCGATGATTGTAACTAACGAACCTACACTTATGTGGCTAATGAGGTAATAAAGTTATCTATCTATCTATTATTACGTGTCACCAATTTCACCAAAATCGCTTGTGAGTGGAGAAACATACGTCCTCTTTTATGTAAAGGATGGAACAAAATCGCACCTTTAAGATAACCGGGGGAAAGTTTCTTTGTGCAATTATCATTTATTTTCTGGTAATTTCTTACATGTACCTGTTTCGTTTTCCTCAATGAAACATTCAATGTCAATAAGAAGCTGTCAATTGTACAGAAAACATCACAAGTTTCAATCATTTATTTCTATTAATTTTAAATTTTGGAAATATACTGAATAATTATTCGGAAAACAAGTACACTATTGTTGAAATACATAAGGAAATTTGTGGTTTGGATAGAATAGTTTTTATAATAGATCCCTTGTTTCTTCCTTCATCACTACTACCTGTGCTGAAAAGCCTCGTACCCAACACAGAGATGGCGCTAGTCTTATTACATTCACCACGTTTTTAGTTAGTACTAACCTTCAGAAGGAAGCTGTTGAAATTTCATGCTATTATACTCATAAGTTTGTGGGTCATTGTGCTAAGAGTGATACTATTTTTTTTTCATAACAATGGATCAAAAACGAATTCGTATTTTAATATCACACTACTTCTTGATGGGAAAAAATACCGTTTAGGTGAAGCAATGGATAGAAAAGTGTTATAAGGACTCCGCCCCATCAGAAACAACAATCGAACCTTGGTTTGCTGACTCTAAACGTAGTCGTAGATACACCGATGATGCAGAACGCAGTGGACGTCCAGATATCCACACAATTGTTTTGAATGATCAAAAAGTGAAGTTACGTGAGTTAGCTGATATGTAAAGATATTACAAGAACGTGTTGGCTTCATATTGCATGAGAATTCGACTATGAGAAAGCTCTGTTCAAAGTAGGTGCCGCGCGAGCTCACTGTTGACCAAAAACAAGAACGTCTTGATGACTCAGAGCAGTGTTTGGCCATATTTGAACATAAAAAACCGGAATTTTTGCGTTAATATGTGACAATGGATAGAACATGGATCCATCACTTCATTACGGGATGAAAACGATTGCATCTGAGTGGAGAGCAACTGATGAACTTCGTACAAAGCGCCCAAAAGCACAACAATCGGCTAGAGAGGTTATGACATTTGTATTTTGGGATGTGCGTGATGTAATATACATAGACTATCTCCAGAGGGAAATACCATCGACAGTGAATATTATATAGCGTTATTGGAGCATTCGAAGGCCGTAATTGCAAAGAAACAAGCGCAAATGGCAAAGAAAAAAATGTTGTTTCATCAGGACAACGCACCGTGTCACAAGTCAATCAAAACAATGGCAAAACTACATGGATTGGAATTTGAATTGCTCCCACATCCACTGTATTCGCCAGATTTAGCTCCTAGTGACTACTGGCTGTTCGCACTCCTCAAAAATATGCTCACCAGTAATAAGTTTCGCTCTGGTGAAGAGATTATTGCTGAAACTGAGAAAAAAGATAAATCGTTGTATAAAAGTGTATTGAAATGTCAGTGCGGCGCTGCAACGATTGTGTAGCTCTCGATGAAAATTACTTTAATGAATAAAGCCAATTTTTTACCAAAAATCGCGTTTTCTTTCTTAGCCCCCGGACTTTTAAATGGAAGTTTTTTATACAATCGGTTTTTTATATCAGAGTGCACACTATTAGATACAATTGTTATCATATTGACGAAACATAAAGTAGTCATATATAGGTTTGAATCCTTTCGGTAAATTACCGTTCATTCTCTAGTATATTCCACAAAAAATATTTTTTCTTAATTTTTTGTTTGTTTCCATTGTATAATATTTATTATGATCCGAGTTACTCAAACTACACTCACAAGTGTACCTACTCAAATATATTTGGCACACTATGTAGTAGTGCTGTTCATACTTTTTCTGGTCATGAAAATCAATGAGTTTATATTTTGAGCTCCATCTCAACTATGGGAACTCAACTAAAACTTGATCAATAAAATGGAAAGCCAGTTGTGAAAGGAATGTCGCTATCGTCGCAGATCTGCGTAATATTTTTCCTCAACGTGTGGTGATGCTTAGTTCAAACAGTCACTGCGAGATGGCAAAGTACATGCGTTTGGATTAAATGCTGTTTCTTTAGAACGAGCAATCATAGATGGCAAACTATCCAAATGGAATTGACCTGATGACCTAATTATGAAGCCGAAGACTGTGAAGGTAACTCTTTGAATTTAATGAAATTGTCCTGATGGATTTTTGCGGTTAGAGTAAAGGAAGTTGAGTCACATTTCTCACTAAAGCAGTTATTATAGATCTTTTTGATTGTTATCTCAAATATGAGTATAGTATTAAGGTGGACATGACACTTGTATGCCATGAGATATGACTGAGTTCACAAAGTTCTTGTCAATTTCGTGGCATTGACTTGTAAATTCCAATTTCACCAGTTTCCCAGAAGTGAAAATCCATCAGAGTTATGTCAGGAGAGCGAGAGGCTATTGTTCATATGGACTATTTCTACCAACCCAACGTAATGGAAAATGTTTGTTCAACCACCGATAATTTTCAATTTCAGTTATTTCAATATATTTATTTCATGGACTTTGACTATTTTTTCATTTCTCTAGCTTGTTATTTCGGACCATTAATTGAAAATCCAATCTTTCAAATAACGAGAATTTGCCGTTTTCGCGAGGTCGCTGAATTTAAGGCTATCACTCGGACTAAATATTGCGAGAAGTGAGGCCCATGCTTTCAGAATTACCTGAAAATAGAATGTTCAGAATATTTTCAATATTTCGTTCAGATAAAACTTATGTCACATGTTTTCAAACTGAAATGATGTATTGAATAACCATTTATCGAAAATCCTGGAAACAAATGAAATTCATGAAGTCCTAGAAAATAGAAAGCCTTGTTCATGTCTCTTCATTGATCTAAGTAAGGACTATGATACTGTGGACCACTCTATATTAGTACAAACATTAGAAAGGAAAGGAATTCGAGGAAAATGTCTCAATATTCTGAGTANGAACTGCAATATATTAAATGTGGTGTACCTCAAGGTACTCTTCTTGGTCCTGTTCTTTTCAACCTTTATGTCAACGATGTGCTTGAACTCAACAGTGCAGAAAGAGTAATTGGATACGCTGATGATACTATAATATTTAATATTTCATCAGGCGGATACTTATGAATAAAAAAACATAGTGAAAAAAGATGTTATTCTCATAAATGACTGGTTTTACCGAAAACTGTTAACTGTCAATCCGGAAAAAACTGAACTCATCAGCTTCAGCTGCGATAAATCCGGAGCTGCACCTTTCCATCAAATTGTAGTAAACTTACCTGAAAAACATTATATATTGAATCTGTGAGAAGCATCAAATATCTAGGCGTGTTCATCGATAATAACTTGAGGCGGAACTCCCATATCAAC
>WOGL01002076.1:0-10516 GCA_015342145.1 Leptinotarsa rubiginosa | reverse complement strand
TAAGTGAATTTCCGGCTTTGTTTCCTGACTAACTTCTGGATAGTATTTGCGTTAAATGACCTATCTGTGTAATTATATCAATTTCCCTATTATTAGTTATTAAAACTTCCTATCATATATCATACAAATATTACAGATCACTCAACCATAGTTCTTCAAATGATAACAGGGAAATGACGGATGATCAATTGAAAGAAAAAATGTAGCATTTCAGAGAAAAAAATCATTAAAAGCATAAAGATCCGAAGCTGTGAAGAAATTTATTTAAATAATAACCTGGAAAGGTTATCATAATTTTGCAAGACGAAATCAAAAAATGTACTTACTATCAACGCAATAATTCAAAATGCTAAAAATAAATACTATAGAAACAAATTAAACGAAATCACCAATAGTCTACTCAACTTGTGGAATAACATAAATGAAATGTTTGGTGGGAATGGAAAATTTGGAATAAAGTTTATGAAAAATGATGAAGAGATATGATTTAGGTGAAATAGAAACATTCAACAAAACGTATATTGATACATGAGAGAACCATGCAAATAAAATCAAAAGAATAGCACAATTCAAGTTTTATCGAATGCGTAAACAAAAATTGAGTTTTCTCTATCCGGCTACTTCAAAGAACTCAACAACAAAGCACCAGGAATAGATAACCTGAAAAGTGAAACTTTTACACTAGTGGCTTAGCAGGACCGATATTCCACATATTCAATACAGTAGCAGAATCGGCTACTTCCGTAGCCGATTTCTGCTACTCTGCCACTTCCATGAGCATAATGGAAACTCAAAAACTTCCATACTACACCTATGTTCAAGATGAAGTGGTTAACTAAAAACCATCTTCAATAACAAATCACTGAAATTCTAGAAAAATAATCAAAGTAAGGCTAGACTCATTTATATATTTATATGATATTATCTGACTCACAGTTTGGTTTTCGGGCAGGAAGATCCACCGAAAATTCGGTTTCTCAGCTCACTAATTATGTTTGATATTATCTGACTCACAGTTTGGTTTTCGGGTAGAAAATTCCACCGAAAATGCGGTTTCAGAGCTCAATAATTATGTTTACGAAGCACCCGATAGAGGTAACCATTACTAGGGATTTTTATTGACCTTTGATACGATTTACCATTCTACTATGCACTCTGGGAAATATTGGAATAATCTGTTTTCTTTCGCGGAGGTAAAACAGATTGTGAGAATAAAGAATAGGAAAAGCAGTTGAAAAAAATCGAATGCGGGGTGCCGCAAGGAACTATCCTGGGTTCGTTGCTTTTTAGTAACTATATGAAAGGATTATTCTCGATTGAAACCACAGGACGCATAAAAAGTTTTGCAGACGGAACTATTGTTTTTCACTCTAAGCAATCTTGGTCCGAAGTCAAAAGATATGGCAGAGAAAGATTTAGAAAAACAGCTTCCATCAAACTTCAGCAAAACCTATTACTTACCATTTTATAATAACAAATATACAATTCTCTGATCAAATGGCCATCCAATACTCCTCCAAGATATCTCCAGTTAACCATATACAGTATTTAAGGGTCTCATAGATGGGATGGGACTTTCATATGAAGTATATCGTAAAAAAAGTTTCGTCAACTGAAAGACTTGACATTAAACAAAAAAAATTCACTTCAGTTTGATACAAAGTATCCAAACACACCTTCGCCCACTGGAAGTCATTCAAGAAAATTTTTGAAGCTGATGTTGAATACACCGCCTCGTTGTCCCAGTGATATGTTATATTAACATCAGGATATTCGATCCCAGACAGCTTCTCTATGAGTCACTGGTATTCAATCAATATAAGGAGAAGGATTAGGCAAAACCATAACCACACCACTCTAAATGAAAACAGGTACATTGCACCATTTGTACACAAGTCAATAGGGCAAAGATCTCACCAATTTTTGGGCCCCGTTGTGCCCAAACCAGAAACCATTAAAACTCTTGTGTGCTATACTCGATTGGAACATTGATTAAATGAATACCTACATACGCAGCATACCACGTCGATTTCATACAAATCTCTTACAGAAATTGATAAAATTGGGCTTCAATTTGAAAGTCAACAAATATATATTTCTTTATATAGATAATAGATATCATTATCTATTAGAAATATTCCAATTTCAATAAAGGTTTTGCTGGGATCGTTCTTTTATCATTGATGAAACTGCAGTGTGCATTTTATTTTATTCCACCACATATTTTATATAGAGATTCATCACATCACTTTGTTTCGTTTTGTTCTCCACAAATTTTACTCTGTATATTATATATATTCAATTGCAATGTATTTCTTCTTACTTTTGTCTTGTATGTGAGCAAATAAATATTATTATTATATAAAAAACTCCATTCGTTAAACTAGTTGAGACGAAATGAAAATACAATAACCTGGACTAGAAATATTTCCATTTGATCGAGTAGTAGATATTTGGTTTTGAATGAACCCATTATTTGACATAAATTTCACTATAACTGAATCACTTAGTATAAACCCAAACAACCTTATATTTTTGAGAAACATCAAAATTTTATGATAACTGGAATTTTGTTTCTGACTCTTATTCAAGTGCAAACAATCCGAGTGCTTATTCGCACAAAGTTAATCGTGTTATTCGAAACGAGAACATAGGTGGGTGACAACAATAAATCATTTTCATTATATCGTCTACTGTAATTGAAATTTCAGACTACCGCTGGGGAAATTCATTAGGACCGAGTTCAAGAATTGTGAGGGAAAATGATTGTAGTACTTGATTATTTCAAAATGATGCCGCAGCACAAACAAATCTATCATTAAGGCCAGTTTGAGTCAGTATCAAAATACGTATTCGGTAAGATTGTTTTTTAATGTGATTCTGCAGAAAAAAAAACAATGAGTTTGTGACTGCTGATCGCGACCAGAAAGTGGATTTTAAGTTAGTAGGATAGGCACAAAATTTTTAACCCATATAACCCATGTAACGCAGGAATTGATACAGTAAAAGCGTAACCTCCCTATGGCCTAAATCGAATACCGCAAGGCATTTGATACAACGTCACATGAGTTCATCATGCGTTTGTCTAAATGCCTTGCGGTACCCGACAAAATAGTGAGATGCCTGGAACAACTGATACCACTCTCATTTCACCATAACATCTGATCAGACTAGATAGAGTCCAAACAGGGTGGGTCACTTTCAGGAGGGGTGTATTTCAGGGCGATTCCCCGGAAACTGGCGGCATAACGTCACCCATCTGTTTTATATGGATGATCTTTAACTTTATGCCTCTAGAGAAAATGATCTCCGTCAGTCTTGAGGGTGGTGGTAAAGTATATGCATGCTATCGGTATAAATTCGGTATAGACGATGTGACGGTCCATCCCAAAAGAGGATGATGCTATCGGTATAATTTCGATATGCGGGGACTACGGAGAGGATATGCATCCTGCGTCATCTGGATGCCGGAGAGAGTATACTTACTCCGGAGTGGAACAACGCTACACACAAGAGGTAACAGCGTGAAGAACTCTGCAACCGCTGCAAGCATCAGTACAAACTTCGGCAGATCTGGTTATCGAAACTCGGTGCTAGTTTGGAGTAGTGAAGTGGATTCGGGAGAAATCGTCCGTTCCACTGTTGTACTTTCTCCGACAGGGAAGCCGTGTACTTATGAGTTTGAAGTGGCTACATGACAAAATGATTTGGATGGAGCCTGTTAAGAGAGAGAACAGGAATTGGAGCTTTTCTCTTCAGTGCAGCTACCCGAGCAACTGATGAACTCGGTATAGTTTTCGACACTGCACAAGGTGATTATAACTCTGTCACCGGGTTATAGAATCTGTTCAGCAAAGGGTCCACATAAAAACCGCAAAGATCACTTTACTTCTGTGGAAACACAAAAATAAGCTAATGTTCACCGCAGATCGAGTCGGTTGAAGTCGAAAACAGAAGGTTTCATCATAGCAGGCCATAACAGTTCAAAAATTGTGTCTATAACATCTCATTCTACTCAGTCGCGTGATGGGTTCCTGTTACAAAGTGCATGTTCTGCCGCGAGACGCATGATACCTCAAGGACTTGCCTCCGCATTTTCACATATGCCTTCTCACTTTTTTGCATTGTAATATCAAAGCACTTTCACGGTATTGACGAAACGCCGGTGTTGCCCTACGCTCCGTTGTGGGAAATGAGAAGTGCCGAATTCATTGGAACTATTAATTTTCCACCCTCTGCCTCATACAAGCAACACGCATAATGTAGTTTTTTTGACCTATATATCAAGACGATATCCATCGTGGATTTTTCGGCTCCCGATGAAGCTAATATCGACCAGAAAGAGGAGGAAAAATGGATGGCGTATCGAGACTCCTTTTCGAACTTCACATACTCTATCCAGACCACTCTGTTAAAATGGTTGGACTTTCGGGGACAGGGCCCGACCAGCTTACCCTTCGGTGAAAATAATAACAATAATCTTCCTTCGAGCTCCGCAGACTTTATTCAGATTGTTTTTTCTGATTATAGGAGTACTTGCTGAAATAATGCCCTCTCTACTCTTCAGTCTGAAGATCATACTGGCTTGATGCAGACTTGAAACTTTTTCTTTATAACATATACCTACGACAGAATATAATAGGGAAATATCAGTTATAAATAACTGAGGAGGAGGAATTAGAAGAGGAATTGATAAGAGTCAAAGTGTAGCTTCAAGTAATAAGGTTTCATATGCGAAGCAGGCTGAATAGTCTGACTTCTTTGCGGAATTCAGATTTCACCGCTCATTAGGGGTATCATTCAGAGTTTAGAGGTGGATGAATATTATTAATATTCTCATGTATACATTTAGTTACGTCTTCTGATGTATTATTGGATTGGTCGGTATTTTGGAAGCCAATAATGATGTGTCGAGGTCTTTTGGGAATGTTTATCTTCACGCATGTGGAAACGAATATCCCATATGCGATAAATCATCTCAACTTTCATTATTACCATTTCAATTGTTGCTATTCAATAGTTTCAACTTCTTTCGATCTTCCGGCAAAATGTATTTGATTCTCTATTTTGTTCCATTGATTTTCCTATCTGAATCGACTTCCTCAATAAATAAATATGTAATAGAAATATTTCATCGATATTCTCCTCTCAAACCCATTTCCAAATCGCATTTCTTTGGACTTTTCTTTGGAATTTCCCAATCACTTTATTGAGTGGATCAATTTCATATGTCCCAAAAGTAAGTTTCATAATGATGGGGAGTGAGTTAGCTCTTTTAGAATAGCCGATAACATTATTTCTCACATTCACATTGAATATGGAGTTGTAAGAGTAGAAACTGTGTAAGCCCAAACCATAATTACTGCCAGTGATCATGGTTTGCTAGAGTATTCCGACAATACGTACGTGACATGTTTGATGTATTTTCACTGATTCATCAGTACTGATATATCGTTAGTACTGCTGCCGTTGAAGGCATGCTCTTGGCATTATTGATTTTTCAAGACATCAATAATATTTTATGGCTTTGTGGTAGCTTATAAGGGATAAGCAGATTCAATATCATGTAATGCACACCCAAACAACACATCATTTCAATGCTCTCTGGGATAAATACAAATGACCACACCATACTGTGTAAATCACCAAAACTATCAGAATATTCCACCGAGGCTCTTTTTTTCTATATGCTGGACCATGTTGACCATCTGAATTCACTATGGCAGATTCATATCGAAGTCCTTCTGAAACTGATTCAACTTCACCAGCTTCTGTATATCGAAATGCTTCTTGAATGAAGTGATGATCATTTATACAATAAGTTGCGTATTCTACGAAACTTTATTTCCAACACTAAATAATGTTTCCTGCATTACGACTAATATAACGAAATGGACCTCCTTGTGCCTC
This sequence comes from Leptinotarsa rubiginosa, assembly GCA_015342145.1. Classification (NCBI taxonomy): domain Eukaryota; kingdom Metazoa; phylum Arthropoda; class Insecta; order Coleoptera; family Chrysomelidae; genus Leptinotarsa; species Leptinotarsa rubiginosa. The sequence continues at coordinate 4,606 of WOGL01002076.1, read as the reverse complement.
GAAACGTATAGTGTTCGAAAGCCAAATGGAATAAATACATCATTTCGGTTACGGTACATAAGTAATATAGCTGCAAGAGTTCTGAGCCAGAATCACATGTATTTTTTATGGAGCTGAATTCTGGACCTTTTTGGACCTCAGGCGCACTTCACACGGACGGGGTAAAGGTCAGCGCTTTGTCTCTGCCAGACGTCCATTATGTGAAAACTCAGCCTCAGCCTTCAAAACCCACTTGAGACCACCTCCACTTCTCCACTTTTACCGTCATACAGTCAACCAATCAGCTAACACACATACAGCGAGAAATTCAAACCAGTAGATGAACAAGGCCGGTACGAGCACACTTCAAGGTCATGCGTCGCTGGTGAGTATTTCAGAGAGAAACTTCAGTGAGTGGAAGAGAGAAACGTGTGACGTCATAGACGCAGGATGGAACGAGTATCGTAGCGATTCAAGCATTGAACTCGGCCCCCTTGGTACTCCGTTTCACCTATCAGCCCCCTTAGTACTCCGCCCTCGGCCCTCTTGGGACTCTGCATTACCGCTCAGGCCCCCTTGTCACGTGATTTCAATTAAAAAAAGTTCATGGTTATGAGATTCGAACCTGGATCGTCCGTATGGTAGACATTGTCCTTAGACTCTACACCAATGTAAGATATTGAAAGTAACTGCGAATGATGGGTATTTACAGCGTAAGATTTGTCGGNAGTAGATGAACAAGGCCGGTACGAGCACACTTCAAGGTCATGCGTCGCTGGTGAGTATTTCAGAGAGAAACTTTAGTGAGTGGAAGCGAGAAACGTGTGACATAATCGAAGCAGAATGGAATGAGTATCGTAGCGATTCAAGCGTGGAACTCGGACCCCTTGTCACGTGATTTCAATTAAAAAAATTTTTAGTTATGAGATTCGAACCTACGACTTCAGCGTGGTAGACATTGTCCTTAGCCTCTACACCAACGTAATATATTGAAAGTATCCGCGAATGATGGGTATTTACAGCGTAAGTTTTGTTGGGACCGAAATTGACCGTTTTTTTGTATTTCCGTAGAATGTTAGAGAAGTTGTTATCGTCATTATCATGTTGAAGATAGGAAAATATACTTAGATTTGGGAAAGAACTAATATTTCATATAAAGATGTGTATGTGTGTGTTAGAGCGAGAGACGCGTGTGACGTAATCGATGCGAAGAGAGATGGAGATGGTATCAAGGTTTTACCGGTTACTAGCGCAAGCAGGTGTTGCCGGTTTCACAAATAAATCGTTGTGTATGCGGCAATGTAGTGTTGCCGGTTTTACAAATAAATCGTTGTGTATGCGGCAATGTAGCGTTACCGGATACATAGATTTGAGAAATGAATAATATTTCATGTAAAGATGTGTATGTATGTGTGAGAGCGAGAGACGCGTGTGAAGTAATCGAGATAAAGAGAGATGAAGATGGTATCGAAAACAAACATGGCGTCGAAGTATACAGGGTGCGTCAAAATATACCATTTAAGAAAAAACATGTCGGTTCAACAGAAGTCTAATGTTCTAGCATGCAAGAACGGTACTAAGTCTCGTATCTTTGTTAACCAAGTTAGCATCATCAGGAGAAGAAGGAGATGGCACCAAAGTGTTCGACGAGTTATGTATTGTAAAGTTAACATTCGAAAATGGGAAAAGCGACCGATCCCAAGGGTTTCGCCGTTTTGCGTGCGATCGTTTTTTCGTGCGTTTTCGACCGTTTTTCGTGCGTTTTCGACAGTTTTCCGTGCGTTTTCGATCGTTTGCATTCGTTTTCGACCGTTGTGCGTGCGTTTCAGATGGTTTTACGTGCGTTTATTCGTTATCGTTCCATCGTTATTGTCGTAACGGTTTTTCGTGTTTCAATATGACAGTCATTTATCATTTAACGCGTTTCGCTAGCCAAGTAAGCATCAAGAAAATGACTAAAGTCCATGCTTTGTCGTATGAATGTTCGTTTTGCGAATTTTCAGACTCTTGAACGGAACCTTGTGGAACACTCAACCTAACTTCTGTTACAGAGTGGTATCGGTCAGCCAATCATAATGGGGGAATCAAATATCGCTCGATTGATTGTGTTAGATGAAATTGAACTGGAGNAGTGACGTATTCAGCGTGAGAGGTGGTAGGAAATGTGTGATGATTTGTGGAAATGAATGAGTTATTACAAAAAAAAAATGGCGCAACTGTCAGAAAGGCACCAAGTTATATGTTCGCTAATAATGATCGGATCGTCGCGTACAGCACATCAAATGAAAGGGAAACGACTACAGAGTGTACCGATGGAGAAAAAACAAAGATGGCATAACGAATATAATATCCAACGCCTAATGTGAAATAGCATAGGAAGAATTACAAATTCAAATAAAATCATTGAACAAACTTGGAATTAAAAAATGTTGGGTTATTAACAAATATGAGTGTATTCCAATTGCAGAAGCTTGATTCAAAACGCAGAATTTATTGACAAAGAAAATGAAAAAATCATTGTATACTGGAACATATGATATATTTGAAGTCCTTAGGGTGAGAAGGTTTCGAATCCCTCAAAAAACGACCACTTCTGGTTTTCACTTCCGGTCGTCCTATTTCGATGATTTCGACATCAATGGGTTCGTTTGCATGTCATGAAACATAATTATTCATTTTTCGAAGCCAAAAGGGCCTCATTACCTATTTTCATTATACTAGTCGCAACAGACCGATGTGGGTACTCATTTCAAATGATTTCATTTGTAGATTATGAAAAGTATAATATACAGCGTCTAATGTGAAATAGCATTGGGGAAATTGCACANGTCGCAACAGACCGATGTGGGTACTCATTTCAAATGATTTCATTTGTAGATTATGAAAAGTATAATATACAGCGTCTAATGTGAAATAGCATTGGGAAAATTGCACACTCAAAGAATAATCTTCAAACAAACTTGAAATTGAAAGTTGTTGGGTTATGAACAACTACGTGTGTACTCAAATTGCAGAAGCTTGATTCAAAACGCAGAATTTGTTGACATAAAAATGAAAAAATCATTGTATACTGAAACATATGGTATTTTTGGATTTCTTAGGGTGAGAAGGTTTCGAATCCGTCAAAAACAGGTCACTCCCGGTTTTCACTTCCGGTCGTCCGGATGATTTTGACATCAGTGGATTCATTTAGATGTCAAAAAAACATAGTTAATTATTTTACGAAGCCAAAAAGACCTCATAATCTATTGTCGCTATACTAGTCGCAACAGGTCGATGTGGGTACTCAATTCAAATGATTTCATTTGCTGATTATGAAAAATATATCGAACGTCTAATGTGGAATAACAAGGAAATAATTGCAAATACAATGAAAAAAACATTTAATAAACTTGAAATTCAATGTTGTTAGGTTATATATGTGAATTTCAATAGCAGCAGTTTGAATCGTAATCAAACCAGAAGGGGCCTCAAAGTTTGAAGTTTCACTGTCACACTGTAATCACAAAACTGGCTAGGTTGGCGTGAAGTTCTATATAGTTGATGGTGGGGTGAAGACCAAAAGTAAATAATAAACTATTTCGAGCCTGAAGTAAATGAGTGAAATGTCCTATTAAACTTACGACTGCGATCGATAATCTGACTCGTTCAAAAATACCGATTCCTTATGTGATAATAATAATAATATCGTCTTTATTATCTTCTAATATATTCAAAGCAAATTAATCAGGAACGGTTCATTTATTATATGAAGAAAAATGGCAAAGATCAATTTACATGATGACAAGTCATCATTCAATTGCTCTTCATTTTCTTCAAAAACCCATATGATGTTTAATGTAACATTACGTGTCAGTTTGAAGAAATAACCGTCCACAGAAGTAGTAAATTTTTATTTAGTCAAACAATTGAAATTGAATCAATCGAAAAACCTTTTCTGTATAGAGAGTTGCCAATCATATAGATTCGTAACGGCGCCGCCACGTAAAGAAGCAATATTTCACCTTTCGAATGGATAAAAATTGATCGTAGACTGTAATTAGTATCATGTTAGTTATGAGTGCATGTTAGTTGAACCGGAAAAGGGGATGGGTTTGGAAGTTATTCATAAATTCAAAAAATATGTTACAAAATATTTATTGATATCTAATTATTCCATTAGTATATTCACAATTACTTTCTACATTCTACATTTTGCTGCTATTAAAGTTTTTTTAAATATTTATACCTCAAATTTACTGATAATATAAAGTAAATATTTGAACATTCATTAATAATATATAAATCTTTTCTCAGTTGAACTGCAACCAAATACAGACATACTAGTAATCATGGGCTAATCGTCTATATCTATAGCAATTGATGTTTGAGGGATAGAATAGTGACCCCAAGGTAGCGTATCGTGGGAATTTGGAATTATATAACGTTTATCATCTTCAGGGCTGAGAGCAATCTTGTATTGGGTGATGGAATGTACTTGATGTTTATCGGATCGAATAAAATTTTGGGTGACACTCATATTTTTCCAATTCTCTAAGCAATTCACATAATCATCGAAAGTAATTTTATTCTTCACCACAGAAGATTTGACACCCTTTGCCTTCTTGGTAACCCCCAAGCATGAGAT
>WOGL01002075.1:0-10394 GCA_015342145.1 Leptinotarsa rubiginosa | reverse complement strand
ATCACTCAGACATAAATATATTCGGAAAAAACCACAATCTTTTAAAATTGTTTTCAATAGAATGTTGCATTAATAAGATATATGATGGAATCGGCCGATACTTGATGAAAATCCATAACTATCGTATTCTAAAACACTTTATTGTGAGATTTTCACTAGATCTAGTGAAAATCTCACAATAAAGTGTTTTAGAATACGTGCATTAATAATATTGTTTCTGTAGAGTAGAAACATTGTCGGTTCCAGAATTGAATCCTGGCGAGTACCCTTATTGATGGCTAATAACCTATCCACAAGAATGTTGAATAATAACTAATACAACCCTGTTGTGTGAACAAGTAAGAAGTTTTCAGGAAAGTTCTTGGTATCATGTATAGCCAAATGCTTTGGATATACAACCTACACATGACAAAACTCAACAATTTCTTGTGGATCTAAACAATCCTGTAATAAAAAAATTGAAAGCCTTCAAATGTAGTTTATATTTTATTCAAAAACCATTCATAATGTCATAAATAATATGTTCAGAATCTAACGGTTCAGATCAAAATTCCACAAGACTACACAACATTCATTCCAAATGATTTTATTTTCTATTTTCTTTTTAAGCACAACACATACAAGAACTACTGTCTATGAAAAAAAAAAGTTAAACTCGCAAGTGCCATCTTTTATGTTTAAGAAATATATTTTGGTCATTATATATACTCTTATTTGTGTTACCTTATTGTAATAATCTAAACGATTTTTCTCATAGATTAAATCTATAATTATTATGTATATGTAGACTTTACATCTTTCACTACTCATAAACTTTTTAATATACATAGAAATTGAGTGATCAGGAGAAAAATCAATAATACTAATGCAATAGGGCAGCATTCGAACAACTAGTGAAGCCTAAACTGTGAAGCAACACTAGTTGCATTGCCGGATGTTTCCTGCTTTAGAAAGACTTCAACTGTCCACATGAATTGAAATCAACAAATAAGCTTGAACATATTTTTTTTTCAAAAATATATAATGTGCTCCTGAATTATAAAATTCCAAAGATGTTTGCTCAGAATTCATTCACTTGACCAAATGGAATCCAATTTTATTAAAAAATTTAGGCCAACTTCCCAACTTGATTTTTCTCTGGTTACTAACAATATTAAATTTTTGAATTCGGAAATCATATCTTCTGATAACATTTTTTTTACAAATTCAATTGACTTCTGTGAAAAGCTTACTTTTTATACAATTGAAATTTAACATAGTATTCCAACTACACCTATTGGAATTATTAACAGTCATTGCTTTGAACCAAAAAAATCAAGGCTAGGAACAAAATGCCAAAGTCATAATATTTTGGATTCAAGAAAAAAAAATCAAAATATTGAATAATTTTGTTGAAGTGCTAAAATTTCACATATTTGACCCCTTTTGACATATTACGGGGACAATCAATTGAAAAAGAGCAATAGTACATCATATTCCAAATGCAAAGATATCGAATTGAACATCTCTGCAAAATTTCAGGCACTTTAAGAAAACCGTAATTTTTTCTGAAAATGTAATCCTGCATACATTAGAAATGCTTTCAGTACTTGCTGAAATACAATAGAAAAGCAGAAATGCCCATTATTCAGGTTTTTCTCTTGATAACGTAAATCACAAATTCTTCATAGGATTTTGCAATTTAAATTATTTTACTCATTTCACACATTGAAAGTAACCAAAAAAAAAATAGAATAAAAAAATATACACAAAACTGATCTGATAGAAATAGTTGTTCATAATTTAATTACTTCCTTGATGCCCTTTTGGCCTTTCTTGAGGCAGCTGCTCTGACAGAACTTGCCGCGGTTGTTGATGATTTTGCACTTTTAGACGTTGTGGTAGCCAGTTTTGACGTTGATGGGACAACTTTCGACGTTGACGGTGTAGCCTTTGATGTTACTGATACAGATTTGGACGATTTTGCAGCTGAAAACAAAAAAACATTGGTTCTCAGTGACAGAAAACGCAAATTATCCAAAACTTCTAGTTGTTTCTGGAGTTCATCTAGGAATGTAAAAAAAAAAACCTTTTAACATTGATATTCTTTTATCAAACTGTGGCCTTTAGAGATTAGTAACTGATGTCTGCATAATGAAATGGATTTTGTGTTCCATGGTTGCTTAGGACAAAATATTCCCTACTGTATTATTGGTAATTCTGGAATCTGCCACTCATAAAAAAACTTTGTCCGGGGACAACTGTCAAACAGAAAGAGATTGAATCCAACTTTTCTGCCGATTAGAACGTTCCTCGCTGCCACAATAGTAATTCATATTGAAAGAAATTGAAAAATTTAACAAACATTTCTAAAAGTTTTATGTGAACCACTTTGTTCTATTCGTGTTTAATAAAAATATTTCCAGTTATTTTTATATAAGTTCAAAAGTTCACAAAACATTGACAAATAATAATATGAAAATATGGAATTGTTCATGCAGAATCAATACTCCTGACTGCTCTGGATTGAATGATTCCGTACAGTCTATCTCGTCCTGTGGTTGTAGATCTTTTGTTGGAAAAATCCTCACTTGTTTACTCACATTATTTCAACATAGCATATACAAGCATATACATTTCATTTGAAAAAAATAATTTAGGCTGAAAAATTGAAAACTTATTCAAATTCTTTACATATTTTTTTCTAGAAATAAGTGGTTGTGGAATAAATGGAATTTCATATTCAATTTTGCTGTTTGAGAACAATTTATTTTGAACATATATCACTTCATTAAAAAAATAAATGGTAACTTACCTCTGGAAACAGTTTGAGATCTATTGGAACTGACGGAAATTGCAGTTTTTTTACCAATTCTTGCCAAAACTAATGCCTTTTTTTGATCGACGACAGGACTGGTTTTTTGATCACTTTTTCTCTTGCCCCTGGCCGCCCTGCTCGATTGTGTGAATACTTTCTTCACTTCTGGAGGAGATACTTTCTTCACTACTACTTTCTTTAGAGGTTTTTTAACAGGTTTAGCTTCTACTTTTCGTACTTTGGGAGTCTCTGGAGTTTTTTTCACAGGTGTTTCCCTTTTTGCAGAACTAGATCTTGGTGGAGCTTTGCGTTTCGTGCCTCTTTTCTTCTTCAGTTGTTCCTCATCTTTGTACAGTGATAGATCCACTACAAAACATAAACAATTAAGAAATGTTAAAAAGTTTAAATGAGGAATATTGGACTAATGATAACAACATTAAGGAATATGTACTACCTCGATTCTAATACATTGTGATTATAATTTTATGTAATTTTTTGATATTATTAAAAAACAACACCAGAAAAATAAAAATAATAAAAACAACTAATTTTATGGAATGAAGCTGGATAAGGAAAAAAGTTTATCAATTTCGGGAACCATGTCAACGGCATCAATTGATATGATCATTAGTCGTGTTCTAGATCTACTATGTTAATAACACCCCAACCCATCATGGCTTTCAGCCATGTAATATAACAAAATCAATCCATCCTCAATTACATAAATTCATACAAGAAAAATCTGATCGAAGGAGGATTTCTCAAGACGGCAGGGTTAACCGCACCACTTGTGGTTCATACTTCAGCTACCGGACTGAGTCATGGCCGGTGAAAGAAATCGTATCTGCGTAAAGTTTGGGTCGGTGTATGACAAAGAATGTATTAGAAAAAATGGGATAGAAACTTTTGTTATACCTGCTAGGTTCCTACTTGTCTTAAAATTAATTTTACAATGTTGTCTTATCTACTAGTTAGGTAAATCTGATAACTAAAAATATTATTTCGACAAGCTATATAGTAAACTATTAGGTATTGGTCCACCATCGTTATTCATAATATTATTATGTATACTTATTTCTAAGCTCTCATAGGCATCTAGATGCCTGTGCAGCTTAATTAAACATAGTAATAATAAAACACTTCTTGTTGATTAAAAAAAATATTTACTTACATCCATCAGGATGTTCCTCTGAAAGAGATGGACTAGCAATTTCTCCTTTCTCCACCGCTAAACACCTTTTAAGTATGCTATCTGTTCTTTCTTTTTCTGCCTGTTTTAACCTGTACTTTCCCTTGTCCACTCGAGTTAAGTCTAAACTCGTTAAGATACAATCAAAATCTGTCAAATCATAAAAGTCAGGAGTATAAATCTCACCGCTCTTGTCATTCTTGTCCTGCGACAGCCAACGAATTTTAATTTTTGAGGATGATTTATATATATTCTGTACAGCTTGGCAAAGGTAAAAACTACCTTCTGCGTTTCGGACTGCTAAAAACTCGTTTTTATAAAAATATATAAGTTTATCATCCATATTTTTGTTTTTAGGCGTTGACGAACTGATTTTTGCTATGATCTCAATTTCTGGCAGCGGACTTTGATAATGTTGTGTCCGTATCCTCTGTCGCTTTGTTTTTCCTGAACTTGGAGACTTTTGAACAGGTGTCTTTAATTCTACTTTAGAATCTGGTTTGGATGGTTTCGCTTTCCTTACCGGAGTCTTGGGAGTTGTAGTCAATTTAATGGGGACTGTTTCATTTTTTGAAGTTTGTTTCTCTGATTCACTCACGGTCGTTTCATCTGTTTCTTTATCCTCCGTGTCACCTGTGATATTTTCGGCATCAGTGTTTATCTCTTTGTTCTCTTGAGGCACTTCCTGAGTTTTTTCTTCAAGTGTTTCAACTTCCATTGCCAACGGATCTGCATCCTCTGCCTCCTTTTGACTCTCAGGTGCAGAATCTTCCTGAGGAGAATCATTTGTGGACGTTTCGGGTTCTGGGACTGAAGGTACAGGAGCTGGAATCGTGGCGGACTCTTCAGGTTCTTTAGAAATCTCGGGAACAGGTTTTTGCTCTTCAGTGGGTTTTTCTATTACAGGTACAGATGTTTCGTCTTGTCGGGGTGGTGTCGTAGGTACCTGAGGATTAGATAATGGGTTAGATAAATTTCAAAATATTTCATTTCCAAATTATTCAAAGTCGATTACAGAACTCTGTAAGCAATCTCTGGATTATAGAGTATTAGATCTTGCCATACTCAGCGTTTGTACGAGGGTGGTCTAAAAAATGTTCGACCTCAACATGAAGATAGCAGCACTCGTAAATAAAAGCTAATGAATTTCCTTAGTCACTAGAGTTTTTATGAAAATGGACAAAATCAAGTATCGAGCTGTCATTAAATATTTGTTTTTGAAAGGTAATACGTCTACGCAATTTAAAGATGAGTTGGATTCTGTGTACGAGGGACTCTGCACCATCATTTACCACAATGAAATTTTGGGCAGTTGAATCTAAACGTGGCTGTAAGAGCTTGAGAGACGATGAACGTTGGGGACGTCCAAAAACTGCAACTGCTGACGAAAACATCACTGTTTGCCAAATGGTGCTAGACGACCGCCGAATTAAATTGAGAGAGTGGAGGTTATGAACATGTCAAAAGAACGTGTTTGTGACATATTAAATCAACATTTAGGCATGAGAAAGCTGTCCGCGCGTTGGATGCCGCGTTTGCTCACGTTAGACCAAAAAGGTGTTCGAATGAACATTTTCAAAGCTTTGTTGGCGCAATTTAGGCGCAATAAATCGATTTGATTGAGAATGTTCAAAAGAAATATTTAAGGAATTGTGCTTTTGACTTTGGTATTCAACAAAATGAATATAAGTACAGTCAACTCTTAACTCTTTCAGTCTTGGTGGTGCACAAATGGTACCACATTATTTAATACCGACGTGTCATAGTGGTACATTTTACGTACCACTTAATCAAAAATTATTTCCAAACGCTACGCTAGCACAGAAAGTGTACCACTTACTTATATGTATTACTGGTCATCTACTTTAACTTTTCAGGCAGTCACCACTTGTTGGGACAATACATGACGGTTGTGTACTGTCATTGAGGTTAAAAACGCGTGGAGTGTGAAAGTCAAAACTTCTTTGGGTCTACTTAGTGGAAGATAGTTGAATTTTACTGAACATTTTCTATGAAAGTGATTATTTAATGTGTGATTGATCTTTACAAATACTGGTTAGTATAAAATTTGCTTGTATAAAATACTTTTGTCGAAAATCGAGGAGGTGTTATATTTGTACCACCGTGACACACGCGTGTTTTCTGTTTAGAAAATGGATGACTTGCCGTTCAGATTACAAGGATGGACTATGGCGGAGTTTTTACAAGAATACGAAAATCTTCCATCCGATCAGGAGTCGGTTGTGGATGATTTTGATAATCTAAATCAATTAGATGAATCTGAATATGCCGCAGAAGATAACGATAATTTTGAATTAGACATGCTGCCAAACGAAGAATTATCGAAATATTCAGATGACTCTGATGATTCTGAATGGAATATGCCATTGAACCAAGTTAGGACCAAAAATTTACATTTACGATATCAAGCTGACCCTAATTGGGGCCACAGCGTCAAAATAGCAGCACCACCTGATTTTATCCATTATTCAGGAATAACTGCTATAGTGCGAAACATTTCAAATCCCACCCCATACAATTTCTTCAAACTACTTCTGGACGATGAAATTATAGAAAACTTAGAGTTTCAGACGAATTTGTATGCAACACAAAAATATCAGAGATTGGGAAAAAGATTTGAGCCTACAAATCTCACGGAAATCAAAACTTTTCTGGGCATAAATTTGCTAATGGGGATCAAGAGCCTTCCTAGTTACAAAGACTATTGGAGCTCAAGCCCTGATTTACATGATGCATATATAAGCAAACTTATGCCACTCAACCGCTTTGGTTGGCTGCTAAATCATTTACATATCAATGATAATGAATTATTGCCAGATAGACTAGATCCAAATTTTGATAAACTGTATAAGGTGCGTCCCTTTCTCACTAAACTCTCCAAAAATTTTGAGAAATGTTTAGAACCTGATAAATGTGTTGCGATTGACGAATCTATGATTAGATTCAAAGGCAGAAGTAGTCTCAAGCAATACATGCCAAAAAAACCCATCAAACGTGGGTATAAAATTTGGGCACTAGCAGATAAAAATGGCTATTTATACAGATATGAACTATATACAGGTAAAATGGTTGATAGAGTTGAAGAAAATTTGGGTGCAAAAGTGGTAAAGAATTTGATGCGTGGTCTTGAAGGAAAAAACCATCATCTCTACTTCGATAATTACTTTAACTCCTATAAGTTGCTCTTAGAACTGAAAGATCAAGATATCCATGCATGTGGAACTGTAAATAGTACCCGAAAAAATATTCCCAGAATGCTGGACGATAAAAACTTGCTGAGGGGAGATTTTGACTGGAAAACCAGTGATTCTCGATTGTCGATATTTAAATGGAAAGACAAAAGATCTGTTCATTTGCTTTGTAATTTTCATGATCCCCTAGAAACAACAAGTGTGCGAAGACGGCAGAAAAACGGAGAAATTGTGGAGGTACCCTGTCCTAGAGTTCTTGTTGACTATAATGCGAACATGAACTTTGTGGACAAATTCGATCAGCTCAAAGGTAGTTACGAGATTAATCGTAAAAGCCACAAATGGTGGCAACGTATTTTTTTCCATTTCTTAGACGTGTGTGTGGTCAACTCATATATTCTGTTTAAACTTCACCACAGACAAATTATTTCACATAAAGACTTCCGCAGGCAAGTAATTGATGGCTTGCTGTCTGCCAAATTGATCTCTTTAAAAACCAGATCAGATCATGATCCGATAGTTATTAAAAAACACAAACCAACAGTATCTGCCGAAGTGAGGCTGCATAGTTCTGCCCATCAGCCGGTTCGTGGAACTAGAAGAAGATATGCCAATTGTAGTACAGCAAAAGCACAAGCGCGTACAGAATGGATGTGCTCTGTATGTGGTGTACCTCTATGTTTATCTAAAACTAAAACTTGCTTCCAAGATTTTCATGCAAAGGTAGTATTCGGCGGAAACTTTATTTTATCGTATCTGATTAAAACCATTGTTACAGGCATAGTGGTACATATAGTGTACCACCCCCCAGGAGTTCCTGAGCTCGTTGGTGACCAAAACCTATATTTTTCCAGATTTATATTTATTCAATAAGTGTAATAAAAGTTGCAAGTATGTCAATAACCAATATTTATTTTCGCGTGACGCATGGGTAAAATACTGGGTAATTTTCTTGTGACTGAAAGAGTTAATTACTTGTTGATCGAAACAAGTGTCGAGGTATTAGTATTAATGTCATTACTACACCAAAAGTTCCAAACACTGTATCACAAAAGCATACTAGACATTTTTTGTATCAGAATTTAGGATTGTGATATGTTATCGCATATTGTAATGTTTGTAACTTCTAATTTTTTATGTTTTTACTCTAAACGCAATGAACTTATCTTTACTTTCAGAAAATATTATATAGGCATGCTTGTGGTGTATATATGTAGATAACAAAGTATTATCTACATTCTTCTGGCAATAAACATCTATCTATCTATCCATATATCTGAAGATCATTTTACTTTACCTGAATACTGTCTCAGCAATTCCTGATACTCATCATTTGTATTTTTCAACTGATCGATGAGGTCAGAAGAGTTACAAATCTCATGAAATTTTGCCAATGAACTTTGGGTGTTTGAAGAAGTGAATGTATCATTATAGTAAGGTTGAGATCTTTTCACAAACTTATCATCAGGTCCCAATGGTGTTTGTGTCGCTACATACAGGAAAGCATCTTCTACTTTCATTTTGGCAAAAATATAGACAGAGTCCAGCTCTCTTCTGCCTTTCATTTCTTGAACAAGTTCAAAAATTTTCTGGTATTCTTCCAAAGTTAATCTGACCTTAATCCATTCCCTGAAAGTATTTGAATGTTATTATCCATTCATTATTATTTTTTAAATCAATGGGAAACTCCTACTGATGAAACGAGTACTCACTTGAGAGGTTGTTTGTAATATAAGCTGTATAGCAAATAAAATGCCCCTATTTGGGTGAAAAGTGTTCTTGGAAACATTATATACTTTTTCACATTATGAAAACAATTCTGACAGAACTCCTCAAGCAGAAGAGCATAGTTTTGGCCCCTGAAAAAGACATTTTTAAAACATCAGTATAGTGTGACAGACATAATTCAAAAAATAAAAAAAAAGCTATACTTATTGAATTTTTAAAAAATCATAAATTGTCATTTCCTAATGAAGGTTATTTGAATGAAATTGGTAGGTATATTACAAAAGTCAAAGCTGTAAAAAACTCAAAAATTACTTCAAACATTAACCTTTCAACAAGTTACTTACGCGAATACATATGTAAAATTTTTCTTTTGCCAAATTTTGGAAAAGTCTGAAAATCTAAATGAGTGTAGTTTTTCAAATTCCTCAAGAAATTCATCACAGTCAACTTTGAATGCAGAAGCTAACTCCTTGTCATACTGATAGAGCCAATTTATCTTCTGTTGCAAACGTCTTCCTCTATTATTTTCCATTTATCTAGCATTTACCTAAACACTAAACATACTAAATCCAAAGCAGAAACCAAAGCTAATGATCAAAATAAAAATGAGAAACTAATATAACCAAAAAAAAATTTTTCTACTCCGGTACTCACTGATGGGCTAATTCGAATTAAAAATAATCGATAATTCGATTATCATAATAATTCGAGATATCGAATCGATTATCACAATAATTCGAATTAATTTTTATATTATTATCACAGATCACACGTTTGATACTATCGGCGGCTGACGTAACGTAAAAATGAGAGTAATTTTTAAAGCGGTTATGTTTTGAAGTACGAATTGTAAATGGTATTAGAACTGCAACTACTTTGGTCATTTGTCATATATATAAGTCAACCACTGATAGTTCCAGAGCCAATCGAGGATGGATAAAGAAATATATGAATAATAATTCAGGAAGGATGAATAGGGTAGGCATTAAGATATTTTCAAAAATATTGAAATTGAACTTTAATAAAAAGTTCAAACATAAAACAGAATGAAAAGAATCAACAATAGATTAACAAATAAAACTTATCAAATTAAATAAATTCTCAATATAAAAATAAAATAAAACATTCTAAGGCAGTTAAAATCACATCAAAATCACAGTTCAATATAATAAGGTACAATTCATATACTATTTAAAAAAATAATTTTATCAATATGTTTGGGAGTTTTCTTTGGACCCGGTCTCATTTTTTGATCGATATAAATTAAACGAATGTACGGCACGACTCGATACTTATTATATTACTCCGAACAGTGACCGTATCTATAACTGCGTAAATTAACAATGTCTATTGAGTGATTCTCCTGCGCATTGCGAGTGATTTATAATTCGAATGATAATTCGATTATTCATACAATTCGATTACTAATAATTCGATTACCAAAATATTTCGATTATGCCCATCACTA
>WOGL01002074.1:0-10396 GCA_015342145.1 Leptinotarsa rubiginosa | reverse complement strand
ACACACCTAGCGATGTACTTAAGGTTAAGTGGAAGAACAGTTTATGAGCTGATTTTATATCATATTATAAACTGAACTTCGCCTTTTGCTTTGGGTCAAATTCACATCATATGTGTATTTTTTTTTGTTCTATGTATGTAAGCAATAAAGTCGTTTATTATTATTATTATTAAATTCCATACATTTGAAGTGTGATTGAGAGAAAAGGTATTTATGATATGTAATGAGGAATTTATGTAAAATTCTGTTGCGTCGATTTTCATGTGTGAAGTAGGTAGGTATATGACATAGGCATGTATGTTTCAGAACACTTCGTGTCCATGTTAGATTGAGAACAATTTTGTTGATAATATATACAAAGGGGCTAATTCGTTTGTTCGCTCGATCGTTGGTTAGTTCGTAAACAAGGTAAACACAAATAAAAATTTATCTTATACAGGCGGACAGTTGTTGTTGTTTCTAATAACAAAAAATTATATACGAGGGTTTATAGCGATGAATAAACATCAAGATACAAGGCTGGTAAAAAAACAAGTGACATTCATAAAATATTTCCGAAATGAAGGAAATGTGTTTGTATGTCAATTCATATTGAATAGGAGTGTCTAACGTGCGATTCAACATGTCAGAAGGCCACTTAGCCGTATCTTTGTTAACCAAGTTGGTATCATCATCATCTTGTGGACCAAGAAGACCACATGTAGATAGACATAACAGAAAAATTCATATAGGGTGTCGTTTGAGAAAGAAAAGAACGGTATCTAGCGTTTTTTTAATTGAGTCGAAATGTATCAACTGTGAGGCATCGTAGTTCACACATATGCCCTTTACCTTGCAAACGATTCCAAAATCTTGTTTTTTCAGTACTCCAGAGCCCAAAATCGTAATTTTTCAGGAGTGGTTGATCCGATCGTCAAAAATGCAAAAACGTTGGATAGATACTTGAAAAGATATTTCAAGATCTCTTATAGCGCCTTTGGTCAGTAAGCATTATCAAGAGATGTCTAAGATTGAAAAATAACAGATGTGTGTAAATATAACAAAAAACATTTAGTGTCTTGAAATACATTGTTTAGGAAAAAATACATAACAGTTCAACGTTTCAACGTACGATTTCAATCAGAAACGTATATGTGTGTGTATATGTGTAATCCCAATTAAGAACGTATACACGATGCCTCAAAATACATCGTTCAACAACAAATCCCTGTATTATGGAGTACAATTCTCTCAATAGTACAATAACTAATAAAAGTGCAAAATGAAAATAATAAATATTATACCTTGTTAGAAATCACACGTTAAAAGGCAAGACCTCGTTAATCCTTAGCTCGCACAAGTATCAACTTCTGAGGGTTGTCGTTCGTAGGGGTGCGACAGCTGGTTAACGGAAAAAAACAGATTTTTAAACAGATAATAAGATCACAAAACTGAATGAAAATCTGGCAATTCCGACAAATGTTAAATTCAACGGATCTGAAATGATTTCACACCAAGTCTTCTAAGAAAAACGTTAAGTTTAAAAAAACAAACACAATTACTGCAAAGGAATGAATGTAAAAAGTTGTTCAACATACCCTTGTCGAAGGGGTCCTTCTTTTCGTTATTTCCTTTCCACAATAGGTACATGAAATTATGAATTTGAAGAAATTTATTGAATCAGTTTTGATACATGTTAATGAAAAACTATTTTATTTCATTTTAATCAACCAAAAAAATTGTTTTAACTAACAGAATGGATCACCGTATGACCCGAGAGACAGTAGTCAAACAATCTATTGAAAACAAATAATACATATGACACACAATGAGTTGAACATACCTGATTCGTAAACTTTTCCAAAACGAGAAAATGGTTTTCTGGTTGCGAGTGACTAAGTGTATGAAATCCTTTTTCAAGATCACAATTCCGAAGAAATACTTCCAGTAAACAATGTACAAACTAACGTTATTTCCAGAATTGATCATCCCAATTAAAGATGGCACTGAATCCATTTATTTTTTACAAATTCTCTACACTTCTACCTTTCAACAAGAAAAACCCATCAAAAATCCCTTCCAACTTCCGTTTTCTCAATTTTGTAGAGTATTTCCGAAGTAATTGGTTACTATACCAGAGCATATAAAACATGTATAAATAAAATTATTCAACTAAATTTCAAATTAATCTAATAGATTATGTAGGAACCAGGTCAACACATACAGGGTGCGGCACCGAAAACGAAACAGATCGAATATCTTCAAAACACATGTGTTCTGAAAAAATGCAAAAACACGTAAATTTTTAATACAAGTGTGTATTTCTTGACAGTAGTACGTCAGGTACATTAACGAGTGATATAGAAAATGGTTTATTCTATTCAGGATAGGGTAGAAATAATTGAATATTATTTCAAAAATAATGAATGTGCCAACAAAGCCAGTAGAATTTTCAATGAGCAACACCCAAACAAAAACGTACATCGTAAAAACGTTTTGGAACTAATTTCAAAATTTCGACAAACGGGATATTTGGCAAATAAAACACGTCAAATTCAAAACCCAGTAAGAAACGGAGCAGTGGAGGTAGCAGTTTTAGGACAGGTTGCTGCGGATCCATAATTACAAATTTCGTCCGCCATTTTGGAGCCACCATCTTGATTTTTCGCATTGGAAAACAATTCATAATTTCCAACCCTGAAAACCACCACTTATCAATTTTGAATCAAATCGGACCATGATTGCAAATCTTGTCCGCCATTGTGAAGCCGCCATCTTGTTTTATCCCCTAGAAAAACTCCATAATGCATTGTCACCGAATTTATGTCAAATTAGCTTGCGAATGAAGTATCATAATTTGGAATACGGAACAGTTTTTCCCCGCAAGAAGGCGCCAAAATTGAAAGTTAGGTAGCTGAAATTGACATGGCTGAATATCTTGTGAAATCACCTTTTTAACGATGTGTCACACTTACTACTTTCCCTTTTCAAATTGTTTGGGTGATAGTCACCGAGGGGTGGGGGAAGAGGTACGACAGTTGAGGTTATGATAGGAAGATGTCCCCCTTGGATTTAAAATCGACGTGTTTTTGCATTTTTTCAGAACGCATGTGTTTTGAAGATATTCGATCTTTTTTGTTTTCGGTGCCCACCCTGTATATTACTATTAACATTACCTTCTCCGTGGTACAAGTGACCATCAGGTTTGAGGATCGTGATTGCTGAGTAGGAGTTATCAGCAAATAATGCTAGTGTTCTGCATTCATCTAGACAATACTTCTACATGTAAGGAATATCGGTATGACCCTGTCGTTATTCCAAAGTGTGAAAGGCTTTACTCCATGAATGACTCACATAATTAACTGCCCTGTAGCCTTGCCTCATCTTGAGATGTGAGTATCTAAGTCTGAATCCTCTCACTATCCACAACTGAAACATTTCAGAACCAAACATTCTCTCGTCTTAGGTAGGCTAATGCGGAGCTCTGCCGTAATGAACCTCTTTTCTCTAGCTACGGACCGAATGATCCGACCAACTTGGTAACAAGTCTTGGAGTCTTCTGCAAACCAAGCCAAGTGCATTGGAGGCTCGAAAAGATATCTCAAAGAGAAACGTGACAGATAGACAGGAATATTCGAACTTTTGTTAACTATCCAGTACTTTTCAGTTATGTCGACGCACCGAAGTCTATGCTTCTCTGAAAGAGGTATGGAAATGAATCCGCAGAAACGAGCGTTAGAATGAAGAATTCTATGATTCATTTTCCGGGATTTTATGTTGGGTTGATATAGATCTCAATACCCACTATATTTCTCCCCGAGGTAAAGTACGTTTGTTTGTGAGCTGTCAACTGAAGTGAGTTTTCTCTAGAGCTCATAGATGTCTTTCTGAAGGAATGTCCATTCTCACTTATATTCGGGATTGTTCTTTGAGGACAACTGAAATCAAAAGTATATTCATGTTTTTGGGATGTGGTTTCATTTATTTGCCTTGCAGTGAAAGCTGTAGCGGAAGACAAATGATCAACCTCTTTCCGAAATGTCGAAACTTGGTTTTCCAAATGACCGTCCTTCCTTTGGTTCCATCAGTTCAAAGTCACCAAAATTGATGAGATTATGAAGGAAGGAGGATAACGAAATTAATAAACATTGAATCCTTCCACATTGGTAGATGAAAATGAAGGAAAACGAAGATTTTATGATTCAAAAATTCACGCTGAGGGAAGAATGTTGTGTCTTCTTCTACAGAATAGATCTTCTACAGAGTAGATCAATGTGAATAACCAAATATAGTATCTGTGAGTTTTTCAATATTTTTCTGGTATTCATTTTTGGAAAAATCGAAATAAAATCCAATATGCAGACCATAATTGTATTCGAGTTCAATTTGAAAGTGATATACTCACTTGAATTATTGATTGCTATTCAATAATAATTTTGCGTCTATCATATTAGTAAATGATTGCGACACTGAATTATAGTTAAATATAAATGTTCCGATATCGAAATCATATTACCATTTTCTTTTCATTCAAGAGCTTTGAAGCATTTTCAATGGTTCTTACCTTTTTTGTAGGGACAGATCAAATTGCGTGAAACATGATCTTTCATTCTGATATCATTCTGATTTCAGAAAAAAACCTCAATTTATCTCCAACGACTATGCAGAATTCGCAGAAACAAGTCAAGTATTTTCAAAATGAGATCTGCTTTTCTTACCCCACTTACCATTTTTTTTCAGTAACTCATAAATAGCTTCATTTTTTTCAGAATCTTGAATGCTAACAAGTTCCATAGACCGTTCTTGACAAAGCACAACTGCTTCATCTCGAGAAACCTAGAAAAATATCAGCCTCAGAGTTCACTTGTAAATTAATGACAAAACGTCAAACACTCACCTTCTCTGTTCCTAGATAAAAATCATCTACACTCGCCGGAGCTCCTAGAAAAATATTGAAAGTTTATAGTGAGGATGAATCTTGACAAGTCATTTAGGTTTTTTGTTACAATAATATTAATCATATCATTTTTATTTTCTTTGCTCCAATTATGATTTGAGTAATATATTTGTTGATTATTATCGTTATTCAAGAACTTGATATTATTCATTTGAATTTCTTAGGGCTCAAAATATGTAATTCGAATCGAATAGGAGATCAAACGACAAAAGTGCTTTTGCCTAGAACACGAAAGGGGTGCTCACAAAAAATAGTATTTAAGTCTATAGAATATTCAATAATCAGACCGTTCAAGAATATCAAAATCATACTTAAAAAATAATTCAAGTTCCTCTCTGTTACAAGGGTAAAGATCAGTTAATCAAAATTATTCATGAGGAAAAAGATACACATTTCAAAATCTTCCACCGTTGGTTATATCTGATATTATCAACATCGTATGGACCCCATGGATGGACCCCAGATATGCTATTGAAACTTTACGAATGGAACTGATGATATTGTGAGGAGTAGTGATATATTTTTTACCCGAAATGTTTCAGCTCTGGTTCATGAATGAGTTTATGGAGTATTTCTGAATATGAATATTACTGGAGTTTTTTCCCAACACCAAATTGTTATTTTTAACACCTCGACACGTGTTTTGATCACTTGGTGATGTTGTAGTTTGGGTCACAAGATCCTTTTTTTGGAACTTCTGTCAAAGGGCATCAAAAATTATAATCCAGGGCTCATTCGATTCGGAATGATTTCTAGCAATTTTTTGAAAAATTTCATGAGAGGCTCGAAAAAATTGCAAGAGTTATAAAAAATTTAGTAAAAAAAGTGGGGTTTGGTTTGTTGCAAATATCTCGGAAAATATTGATGATATCCGAAATTTGAAAAAATATACTCAAAGAGAAGGAAATTTCCTAATATAAAAGACCCACTTCCCCTAACTCTATTACCACTATTTATAATTTTAATTGAGAGGCGAAAATAGCGCTAAAACCAGGCGATGAGCGTCCCGCACGCTTTGACCGATACGGACCTTTGAACAATGAAAATTATTTAAACCCATTAAAATCATTATTAAAAAAAAATTCACATACCTTCTAGCTAGACACTTGAATAAACGGAAATGTATGGAAAACCATTTTCCCGTGATTATTTTATCAGATATACTCTAGTTAATTAACTAATTTTTACAAGTTTTAAATTTACATAAAAACCCTGATAATTTTTAAACTGAAAACCTCAAATTTTGTTCACTCTTTGGAGCTTTTCTTGNGATTTCGGTTGGAAAAATTGTAAAATTTTGATTTTCCACTTTTCCACTTTGTTATTAATAATCAAAGACGTTAAAAAGTGAAAAATTCAATTGTGAATATCCAATATTCATATCTATTCGTATTCTCATCATTCAAATTTACATGAAAATTATTTTCTATAATTTTCAACTATATTTGTTTAAAAAATCGTTATGAACAAATGTATTGTTTATAAGATATTTGTAATTTTTTGGGTGAGATTTTTATAACTGATGAATATTATAATTTTAAAAAACAACATCGTTTCTTGGAAAAATTTTTTCATTGCTTAAAAACACATTTGTAAATTAACAATTTTTTTTGCTACTAAATTAATTTGCTACTAATTTAAATTATGATTTCCATTTTCCTCTGATATTTGAAAAAAAAATTTGTTTCAGTTCATATTTTCTTTATTGATTCATATATTATATTAATTATATATTTTTTTAAATACTACCAAAAAACAGTAAAAAAACCATGTGTCACTTTTTGTTTAAAAAAAATATTAAAAAATTTGTAAAAAATAAAGAAACATTTTTCCGAGATATTCTCAAAAAACAAACCCCCCCTTTTTTACTGAATTGTTTATAACTCTTGCAATTTTTTCAAGCTCCACTTGAAATTTTTCACAAAGTTGCTAGAGGTCATTCCGGATCGAATGATCCCTGGATTATAATTTTCGGTGCCCTCGGACAGAAGTTCCAAAAAAAGTATCTTGTGATCCAGACTATTGAAGGTATCAATTATTATGACAGAAATGATGTTAAAATATCATTTTCAACATCAATCATTCCCAGCAAAAAATACCAATACTGAAAAATTATTTTTTGATAATAGATTAAGGAGATTTCATCTTGTTGATGTTGAGACTGCTATAAAATAGAGTAATAGTGTTGCATTATTCCTTAGCAATTTTTTTTTGATAGGCAAAATTGTTAAATACGACAAATTACTGTTACTACACTTGTATACAGTCTCCATTATAATTTCCATATTTTTCAGGTTGTGGAAGGTAAAAATACCCAAAAAAGGTCAATGAAAAACTGATTTTCCTCCATAAAAATTGACTTTCGTTGAATATTCCATATTGTTCCATCATAAATTATATAAACAACTATTGATATTCTACACATAAAAAAATTTCTCAATTGCGTTTTTTGTTAAAAGATGCAGATAAACCGTCACCAACCAAAGACACAGTGGATAGAATTATGAGTATCTTGAAAAAGTGGAATAGAAAAATGAGACAATATACAAGTATCTGTTGTCAAGTAGCTTTTAAGAATACAAAATTTTACTTGCAAAATTTTACTCTGGAAACGCGGATTTTCGAATACAGTTCTGACATGAATAAAAAAAGTTTTTTTGAGTATAGTTATCAATCCCCTGTATACAAAATTCCATCTGATTTCCAATTGAAAAAACGGACAGTTATAATTTTTGGTACAGTTGACTAACAGAAGAACAGATTCAACTGATCTTGTCACCTGTTTGATGTATATCCACAAGGAATCCGAATATCAAAAAACAGTTCATTCAAAAACATAGTTTCTTCCTTCACTTTGGCATATTTTCAAAATATTTGTAACATTCAAAGAACCTACCAATAAAAATATCATGATCATTTAGTTCTCTCGTGATATCAATTGGGAAATTACACTTCGACTTTTGAATCGTTGCTTGCTGTACTGGAAAAATGAAATATTTTCACTACAGGAAATCTAAGAAACGAAAAACCAAAAACTGAATTGAATCATACAAACGTACCTTTACTGATTATGAAATTTATTTGGCTTATATTCGTATTCAGGTATTTTTTTAACCATTATCGAAAATTTAAGGAAATAAAATTTGTATGGTTATTTCAAATCATTTTGTTTGTTATACTCATAAATAAAAGCTAGTGAATTTTGTTGTTCATCTATTTACCGTAACTCACCAAAGTGTGAGCATTTTTATGAAAATGGACAAAATTGTATCGAGTATCGAGCTTCCATTAAATATTTGATTTTGAAAGGCAATACACCTACGCAAATCAAAGATGAGTTGAATTCTGTGTATGGGGACTCTGCACCATCATTTACCACAGTTAAATTTTGATCACCTGAACTCACACGTGGCCGTAAGAGCTTGGGAGACCATGAAAGTTCCGGACGTCCAAAAGCTGCAACTATCAACGAAAACATCGCCAAAGTTCACCAAATGGAGCTAGATGATCGCCGAGTTAAAGTGGGAGACTTAGCAGCGGTTATGAACATGTCAAAAGAACGTGTTTGTCGCATATTGAATCAACATTCAGGTATGGTAAAGCTGTGCACGCGTTGGGTGCCGTGTTTGCTCGCTTTAGACCAAAAACGTGTTCGAATTAACATTTCCAACGATCTGTTGGTGTACTTTAGGCGTAATAAATCCGAGTTTGAGCGCCGATTGATTTCTGTAGATACACTTGGATACACCATTATACGCCCGAAATAAAAATACAGTCCAATCAATGGACTGCAAAGGGGGAACCAGCTTCGAAAAAAGCAAACACTGATTTTTCGGCTGGGAAAGTGATGGCGACCGACTTCAGGGATAGTCATGGAATTATTCCAATTGATTATCTTCAAAAAAAGCACCATTACAGGAGCATACAATGCATCATTACTTGACAAGCTGAAGGCAGAACTTGCGGAAAAACGACCACATATGCAGAAGAAGAAAACCTTGTTTCATTATCATAACGCACCGTCCCACACCTCAGTAAGTTAGACATTATATCCTTTTCAATAAAAATTAATAATCTGCAGATAAACATGAACCCGGGAAAATCTACATGTCAAATTTCCTCCGAGATGAATATTTGCCATACAAGTGCTTGGAGACATCTCAACCCGTAACCGCTACCCTCGGGTCCTGTGGACCCATGGACATGTTGATTCTTGTCAAAAAGTACTATACAATAATCGCTCGCGTCCCTACTCTTGAGTATTCCTCAAAATAGTTGCAATCGAACGGCCGACGAGTGCTCATTAATTTTTTAATCCATTTTAACGAATTTGAACTGATTTTGGGTCCATGGGACCCGTGGGTACTTTTAACGTTATAGTTTCTGTGTGATTTCATAAAAGGTAAAGAAATAAATTTGATTTGTTATTATTGTTTCCAACAGAGACTAACTGTTCTTAGATACAACGGCTAATAGACCGTTATCGAATGAAAAGTTGAGGAAAATAGTAGATTATGATGAATTTTGGAACTATATCGAAAACAAAAATGATGTTTCGAATGATGGCTGACTCCAAGACACACTATATGGTTAACGCTGAAGTCTATACAGGTGCCACTGGAGAGAAAATTAAACGGGGGAACACGAAAAATGAATTATCCCATACTACACAAGTTGTTTTACAGTTAATGGAACCAATCATTGAAACTAAAAGAAACACAACAGTTGATAACTGGTATACTTATATCGAATTAGTAAATGAATTACTGAAACAAGATTTTACATGCGTTGGAACTATGAAAGAAAATAATGCACGATGATAATACTATATATTTTTTATAATAGTACAAAAGAGGTGTTGACGCGTTTGACCAAAAGTGCGCCACTTATTCAACATCCCGGCGTACTAGAAGATTGCCAATGACCATTTTCCATATGATATTGAATGTATCTGCTATCAATAGTAGAGTTATTTATCATTTTCCTCCATATGGAAAACAAATCAGACGTACTGAATTTATCAAACAGCTTGGAATTTCTTTGTGCGAAGCTCAAATTAGACATCGAATTTCCAACCCAAAAGTTATTCGCAAATTACGAGAAACAGCCTCCGATATTTTCAATATTGATCCAGAACGCCCTGTTGAGCTACCTGCTGAAGTTTCCAGATCAAAAAGAAAAAGCGAAACCTCCGATTATGAGACAGCTTCCAACATGTAGAATAGAACGGACAGTGAGACCTTTTATAAAAACCGGAGTTGATTATTTTGGACCTCTTTTAGTTTCAGTCAAGAGAAGTCGCGAGAAGCGATATGGGGTGATATTCACTTGTATGGTGACACGAGCAATTCACTTAGAGATTGCACACGACCTGAGCACGGATGGTTTCATTCATGTTTTTCGACAATTTGTAGTAGACGAGGTTTTCCACAAGAGATTTATAGTGACAATGGAGGGAAT
>WOGL01002073.1:0-10395 GCA_015342145.1 Leptinotarsa rubiginosa | reverse complement strand
GACCAAAATTTTTTGGAGGCACAAGAGGCAATCCATTTGAAATGTCAGAAATTCTTGAATATGAAATTCTCATAGAGAATTGAGTGAAATTTCCTTCCGATTTCTTTGGATGGCCGTAGGAAAAAATTAAAACTTTTCCTTGTACTATGAAATTTCCATATAGAGGTCCGCTGCCACTGAACAAAAAATAACGTGAGAAAGAGCATCTGAAAACATTCATAAAACTGCTTTCAGATCCCTTTAGAAGGCCGTAGCAGACTTGGAAAAAAATCAAAACCTTTTCTCGTATTATGAAATTTCCATATAGAGGTCCTCTGTCCTCTGCCACTGAACAAAAAATGCTGTGAGAAAAAACATCTGAAAACATTCATGACACTGCCTTCAGATCTCTTTGGATGGCCGTAGCAGACTTGAAAGAAAATTAAAACTTTTTCTCGTATTAAGAAATTTCCATATGGAGGTCCGCTGCCACCAAACAAAAAATACAGTTGGAAAGAGCATCTGAAAACATTTATAAAACTGCTTTCATATTCCTTTGGATGGCCGCAGCAGACTTGGAAAAAAATAAAAACTTTTTCTCGTACTATGAAATTTCCATATATAGGTCCGCTGCCACTAAACAAAAAATACAGTTGGAAAAGGCATCCGAAAACATTCATAAAACTGCTTTCATATCTCTTTGGATGGCCGTAGCCGACTTGGAAAAAAATAAAAACTTTTTCTCGTACTATGAAATTTCCATATGGAGGTCCGCTGCCACTGAACAAAATATACCGTGAGAAAGAGCATCTGAAAGCATTAATGAAACTGCTTTCAGATCCCTTTGGATGGCCGTAGCAGACTTGGAAAAAAATTAAAACTTTTTCTCGTACTATGAAATTTTCATATAGAGGTCCGCTGCCACTGCCTATACAAGTTGGATTCTTCATTTTCATGTTCACTACACTTACCAGCATGATCATTTGTCTCTAAATACAAAAGTAGGTGGACATTTAAAGAAAGTTTTAAGCATAATTCAACTCACCTGGGGAAACCATCTCTAGGAGCCTAAACCACTTCAAAACCATATCCAACCCAATAACAAACAAGTAAGAGTATGTGCTTTGTATGGATAGTCTATATACAAAGTTATGTGTATATCACTGAAAACCAACAAGGGAGAGAAAGCCATCTAAGATTTGATAGCGACAGTTAAAGTGTGATGTCAGAACCCGGTAGCCTTTCACCTATCACTTCGAAACTTCATTATGCCCTAAAATAGTTGATATCAGCTGAGGCCATTAATGCAAATCGAAGAAGAAGAATACTTGATATATGAACTGTTTTTCACACCACATGAAACCAGTGAAATATTTACTAATAATAGTATACATTTCACTGCATGAAACAGAATAATTGTTTTAAGAATACTCTCGGTTACTATGCAATCAACATTAAGGTACAAAAGTGGAAAATTCCATGGTCTTTTCATGTTTTGGTAATCAGAACTGGGCCTTTATTATATTGAGATCTTCATAAGATCCTCAAACAAGTCATTTCCGGAAACCTCGTTGAAATTCATTAATGAAATAATTCTTGGCTACAAATTATTCCACAGTATTTCTATAGTTACGGAATACCGAGGTTTATACCTTAAAAAAGACTCAAAATGAAATCCTAATTTCGTGACAGTTTCCTCAAGCAAATGTTGCCTTTGCAAATTGTGTTTTGAAAATTGTTTTATATTGTCTCACTAATTACTAATATATTACTACTGACAACAATAGTCCGAAGTGGTGATTTGAATGAATTGGATATAAATTATCACACACCAAATCCGATAAAATATTTTATAAAAATTCTGAAATATTTTTCATTGCGAAATGGTAGTACATTCAATAGGATGAGTTATGAGTTGCCAAATTATAAAATTGAGACTCAATTCAAATAATATTCTGATTATTACGTAGTTTAGATATGAAATAAATGAGGATACAAATGAATTCTCGAAATCATTTTATTCGGTATGATTACAGAATACTTTCACAAAAGCAACATCAATATAGAAACGTAATGAAGCGCGAAGGCAACCTATTTTTATTATTTGTTCCTTGGAAATGACGACTTTGAAATTCGAAATTTCGACTTTGATCTCGTAATTTTGAAATTACGAATTTAAACTCGAAATTTTTACATTAATCTCGAAATTTCTATTTTAAACTCAAAATTGCGGCCTTAAACTCGAAATTGCGACTTCAATGTCGCACATGATCTCAATTTGAAATGCATTTGTTTGTACATACATCACATGTACATGTACAAAAACATCAAAATGTTTTTTGTGAAATTCTCAATTTTTTTTTACGAAAGTGAAAGATTTTCTGTACTGAATCGCATTTGAGCTGAAACTTCGGTCTTTACTGGGATAAGAACTGTTGGATTCTTTATTACTTAAACACAGACTCGAATCTAGCAGAAGATGACAGCTCAGATTATTTAAAAATGGAGATTTATACAACTGAAATATGTGATTGGGTGTATGTAATGTTACATTTCATCACCGCTGTGCGGTCAAGTGCAAAGATGGGGAACATCTGGTTATCGAAAATACTAAGATGAATCAAACATACATTTTTAGTTTTAGTTAGAATTTCTAGAAATTGACTAATATGACTATGTTTGTAGCTGTGGTTATCTTCGTGACAATCGTATGCATGTTTGATGATAATGAAAAAAGTAAGACAACCCGCGGACACATACTTGTGACTTTTTGGTTTCATTAGTAAGATGACGCTTAGTGTAAATATGGGCAACACCTGGTTTCCGAAAATGAAAAGCATCACATATATGAACGGAGTCACAGATAAGAGCCAACCGCACATTTATAATTCCAGTTAGCATTTCAGAATCAACTAATATGATCACTCAGACAGTGACATCCGTGGATGAAAAATGTTTACCAGAGTGAATAAATAAAAAAGAAGAACTCGCGGATATCTCATCATTGATTAGGTTTATTTTATATCATTTCATTTCTTGATGCATGTATATACATTTCTAGTTTGAATTTGATGTATTTTTCAATTCGATTTCAGTTCAATTTATGTTTCATGAATTTTTATATTGGAATTATACCTAACTCAAATATCACATGATCAACCTTGAACGTCCTCGTTTATATTCCGAATAAATACTTATTTCCGACAACGATTTTTCCACAACAGACATAATTTTTGGTAAAATAACAACGTATTGTTTGTAGGAATTCAAATACAAAATGCCATTTTATCATGTTCCCTGTTTTTCTATAGTTTTGAATCGGTTTTTCGCGGCAGTGTTTCCCTAGAATAGTTACCAGAAAAGAAGAAGAACTGATTCACAGAAGAAAAAAGTTTATGGTTATATCGTTATGTTGTGTTGCTGGTTTTGTTGACTTTTGGCTTCATAGTATTTGATTAAGTACTTGAAAGCCGGATGAGTTATTATGTTTTAAACAATTCACACATTTGCTCCGTATATTTGATCTCCCTTTAATATGGTGCGAGGGTAATTATTCATTGAATAAATTATTAAATATATTTCACATGATCATATTTTCTTATCAATATTTCAGCCGAGACAGGAGCCGAAGTCCGGAGCGGAAAAGAAGACGTTCCCGTTCTAAAAGTAAGGATAGATCTAAACCTAGCAGATACAGAAGGAGCCGGTCTAGAGAACCAAGGCGGAGAAGTAGATCACGTTCAAAGGATCGAGATAGAAGAGAACGAGACCGTAGGTCCCACAGTCGCGAAAGAGATCGCTCTGATAGGGACCGTTCTGAAAGGGATAGAAGGGGGTATGCTATATTGATGAAACAATTGTAATACTTCAACTAATAATAAAAATCATATATCATTATATGGAGTTCCGAACGACTCCTGTCATGTTTCATGGTTGACAGTGGGTTTTCACATTGATCAGTTGATCAAAAACAATCCTCAACAGTCAAAACCTATGTGAGGCAAAAACTCAAAAAAAATTCTGTCATTCTAGAAGTAGGGTATTTCAGAAAACTTTTCTGAATGTGTTTGAAATTTGCAATATGCTATGATAATTTTGTTCAAATGTGGTACAACTATAAAAACTTGCAGAACAACGTTTGATTTTTTTAACTGCCCCACTAATTCTGAAATTATTTTCTCAAGTGCAGTATTATTGAGAACTAACACAGTGCCAAATAAGAAGGAGCGACTGTCAATCTTGAGTATCAAATACTTTGGTATAGCCTAGAAGTAAGCAAATTGGTAGGTTTTTCAGTGTGATATCTACTATATTGGCTGTAGCACAACTAAACTCTGGTCTGGACTCTGACGTTTTTTATAATATATAATTTAGAAAAATCAGAGCATTTGCAATGTTTTCCTATTCAACAATTACATTTTTGCAGAGGTGATGGCAAAGAAAGACGTGGAGGTGTCGGAAAGTCCAGCAGGAGAAGATCCAGGTCTAGATCAAAGGAGAAACCAAAACCAGATGATTCGGGGCTGTCATTTGATCCAACTAATTTGGATAAGGTATCAAAACATCTATATAACAGGCCTCGTATTCCTTCTATTTTTCCTACTTTTTAGTAGGGAAGTAGGAAAATGACTTACTCTTTCACCAGAAACTGTCAAAATTAACAAAAACAAAATTGACCTAATAACTTACGAATATACATTAGTCCTAACTACAGTATAATATTGATAAGCAGAATTTTTAACTTCTGGTGTAAAATGAATCTATTGAACTCATCAGAACAAAAATTCTGTCTCTCAACACGCATTTCACTAACTAAGTTAGCAGCATTAAGAGATTACTAAAACTGTTTTGGTCTATTCCTGATGATGATAATGTAGATGGTTGACATTGAGTCCAGCTCTGGGCAAGGTGAAGCATTAGTAAATATTTCTTACACAAACTGCCGAAGGAACAAAATGCAAGATATAGAGAATCTTCAAGTTCTTTAAAAGCTCATATTCATCGATTAAGACAAACTTACTATTGGCTTTACTTAGGCTTTAAATTTCGCCAAAGAGTTAGTGGTGATCAATCTGGTGGATTTTCCACTCAGAGTTGGTTTCATTGGGGATGAGTGGCGTGTCCTACAATGTGAAAATGTAGAGATACACATGGTGTCCATCACTAGAGACTTTCTAAAAAAATGGAGTACCACCTATAAATATTTCCTTGCTATGGTGGAACAAGAAAAAAGAATGGAAACTGAAAAGAAAAAGAAATGAGTAGATAAAGAATATGCGAGGAAGAAGAAAGCAATGAATTTTGAGGAAAAAGAAGAGTTCAACCAGAAATCGAGGGAAGCAAAGGAAGTAATTCAAAAAGAAAAAAAACTACTGAAAACATGAGATGAAATTAATTGTAACTTACATATAAAATACTGGTTGTTAAGAGGAACACTAGCATGA
Source organism: Leptinotarsa rubiginosa (assembly GCA_015342145.1). Lineage (NCBI taxonomy): Eukaryota > Metazoa > Arthropoda > Insecta > Coleoptera > Chrysomelidae > Leptinotarsa > Leptinotarsa rubiginosa. Next base: position 4,972 of record WOGL01002073.1, on the reverse strand, counting down.
AAAAAGTCCAAGCAGCACAAGTTGCAGTCAAAAAAAAAAGTGGAAAAGAATTTGAAAGTTAAGTGGCGAACAGAAAGAAATTGAAAAAAAAAATAGTTCTCGACTACTCAGTGTCTAGCTCAAGGCAGAAGACTACTTATTGTGGTCATTATTATTATTACTTTTATGTTTAAATTGAAAGGGGTATATTTTTATGTATTTTGTGTGATAACTTCTTGAAAAAATATTTGAACTGTGTCCTACTTCTTTCATAATGATTCTTCCTTTTTCTAGAAATTTCCCAATTTTCCTACTGTTTAATAGAAAAAATTGAATACGAGGCCTGATATAACGAATAAGAGAAAATGTCACATATCTATTTTTATAAATTTTAGGAAGAAGAACAGAAAAAACTGGAATTGGAAATGGTGAAGAGAAGGGAAAGAATAGAACGTTGGAGAGCTGAACGAAAAAAGAAGGAACAAGAAGCTGCTAAAAAAGAGGCACAAAAATCTGCCTCTAGTCAAAATTCTACAGTATCTCAAGGTACCTTCAAAAAATGGTCACTAGAGGATGATTCTGAAGACGAAGATAAGATTGATAAATCTGAAAAAGAGGGAGAGAAGGATAAAGAAGAAACTGAAGGAAATGGAGACGAAGAAATGAAAGAGAAACCGGATAATAGTACCCCTGAGCCTAAAAAAGAAATTGAAGAAAATATCGAAGATGAAGCTGATCCTTTAGATGAATTTATGAAAGGCAAGTTATGATTATATTGTTTATACTGGGATATTTTATGATTATATAGTAATGATACTTATTATGTGTAACAAAATAAGGACGTTTCTCAAATATAGCAGTAAAAAATGTATATGTTATTTTGTTGAAATTTATGAATAATCGTTTGCAATCTTCAGTATAATAGAGTTTCAACTTTTTTGTAAGATGTGCATCATTTCCTGCAAACTGGATGCAGGTAGTGGTGGATGGTTCACTACTCAATACTTGAATCAACTTTCAATATTTTTGGCTTTTCATTCTGATGAACTTTACTAAATAATATTTTTGATAAAAATCTGTTTTTCTGTTAACCAGCTAGTACTTCAACACAGTATTTCTTTCAGAGTATAAACTATTATAAATATTTTTATCAACTTATTTTTGAATTTTTTTCTTCAGGGGTTCAAGCAGAGGTACGAAAAATCAATAAAATAGACCTTAAAAAACCTGGTGAACCTAATGAAAAAAAAGGGTCCCTAGTCATTGTAACAGGTGTAGCCAAGGCTAAAACAAATACTAACAAAGGTGAACTCATTGAACAAAATCAGGACGGACTTGAATATTCATCTGAAGAAGAACAGGAAGATTTGAAAGATACAGCTGCCAGTTTAGCTAACAAACAGAAAAAGGAACTAGCAAAAATCGATCACAATACCATTATTTACAATTCTTTTAGGAAAAATTTTTACGTGGAAGTGCCTGAAATTGCCAAGATGACTCACGAGGAAGTAGAGGCCTACAGGGAAGAAATGGAAGGAATCAGGGTAAAAGGTGAAAAAGTTATTATGTTTTTGAAATTTAGAATGTTAAGGATTTTTTTTGAAATAGGTTAGAATGAAACTGGCCAATACTTTATGAACATTCATATCAAAACTTACTAATAAAATTTATTTTAATTTTCATTATAAAAGGTTTCATTGAGTAGAACTGGCCGATACTTGATGAAAATCCATATTTAAAAAATATAATTGATACAGTTATTGTATGATTTTCACTATACAGGGTTTTACAAAAATCGCGACACGTGTTTCGCTATACAATAGCTTCCTCAAACATAAACACTTGTCGTGGTTTTTGTAAAACCCTGTATAGTGAAAAATCATACAATAAACTGAATCAATTAGTTTTTTATAAATGGTTTACAGAACTGTGACAATATCTTCCTCAAGTAGGATTTTATTTTAAGTGTAAATCAAACCCTGCTTGAAGAAGCAGTGAAGCAAAATATGTTTTACGGCTTTGCAAACCATTCACAGTGAAAATCAAAATGAATTTTGTTAGTGAGTTTTGTAGTACGTTTGTAAAATATAGTAATTTTGAGACAGAATAACAGGATTTTGGGCACATTTGAAAGTTTAGAATTTGAAAAATGAACAGCAACAAACCGTTGTTTACTGTGTTACATAATAAATACAGGTAAAAACCAAGCAGCGAAACAAGCGTCGAGAGACAACACTTTCGTGCTGGTGTGAAAAAAGTGTTTTCAATAGATGAATTTCATATCAGTTAACTAACTCAATATTTTATTTTAGTCTTGTCGAGTTACTGCTCCTAGACTCAAGAATCTATACATTATGGCAAATTGTTTCCTTTGGTTTCTTTACAAATTGGCTTCGGGAATTTTTTTACTTTAGAAAATTAAAATATATAGCCGAATACCCTCACAATTCATATTTGATTTTTTTTTCAACCATACTCCGAGTTCCTTTCAAAAATTAACACAACTTTGAACATTGTGTATTTTTTCATTAATACAGTATTTGATGAATGTTAGAGCTTGGAACTATACATCTATGGGAAGAAAATGAGAAAACATTAATGAAATATTCATTAATTTATCCTAACTTATACAGACTAGTCTCAGTTACATATGCACAGTCCTATATAAATTACTCTAGACTTAATTTAACCTGACATGCATTATAGGGTACAGAAGGTAAGTTCCAATCAGTTTACTATTACTAGAACTACTCAACATATTTAGGGTAATCTATTGGAATGATTTCCAGTTGTCTAACAAATAAAGCATTGAATATTTCATTAAAACAGACAACGATTATCAACTTCATAAAAAATAACAAGGCAAATTTTATTATAACATTCCGAGACTAATATGAAAATCTTGTCTCAATTTTTATATAGAGCAAACAGGTACAACTTTTATTAAACATGTGCAAGAACACATTGTCCAAATGAATTCAATATTAATAAGTACCGATAAATATACTACTAGTAGTACTATTAACTATAAGTACACAATACTTTAGTAATAGTAATATGGTTTACTGAAATATGTGTAGCAGTTTGGTACATTATGAAAAAGGTTTATCTTCGAAGATACCTTTTTGGGACTCTCAGTTACTTGTGTTTTTTTTAATTGATATTTTTATGAACTGGATGTATTAAGTACCACTAAATACAGCAACACTTCTCATTTCATTTTTTCATTCTGAGAAGTACTCTGAAGTTATGATATATAGCTCATTCCATTTTAACCTTGTGATGTCAGTATTTTTATTTTAGATAACCTATATATTTCGAATGAATATTATTAATTTTTTATATAAATTGAATGGGATATATTTTTAGGACAGTTTATTTCTTGGGAAAGATTTTGGCTTTTGACTTCTCCATCTTTATACAAAAAAAATGAGAATCTTCCAAAGAAAGAAATAAAGCAATTCATTTCAAAATAAACTCTTTACAAAAATGTGTAGATCACGAAAAGAAGTAACTGTAAGAACAAGCCCTCTCGAAACTACTACTCTCATATGAACATTGAATTAAAAGAAAAAAAACTTCGTTATGGAATTGAATCAGATAGCATTCACAGAATTGCTACACAATATAGTAAATGAAAGGTAAAATTTCAATTACATGGAATACTATCATTTTCACTGGTGGATATCCGATGTTTCGGCATAAAACACTTGCCTTATTGCCTCTTCCGCACCAATCTGGATAGCATTACAAGATGAAGCACAGAATTTATTCATTAAATTATGACTTTATGTAACGAATGGGTTAAATCTACTCATGTCATTAATGACAGTAAGCAAATACCATTCATTTGCTTATTTGATTTAATCCCAGCCATAGGAATCTTGTTTAAATTGAAAGGAGTATATTTTTAGGAGAGATTAATGGTTGGGAAAGAAACGTTATGGCTTTTTACTTCTCCATCTTTAAATACAAAAATGTGGGAATGTTCCAAACGAAGAAAGAAAGCAATTCATTTCAAAATAAGCTCTTTACAAAGATCTGTAGATTATGCATTTCAGACACAAACTGGAAAAAAGTCTCTTGAAACAACTACTTTCATATAAACATTGAATTACATGAAAGAAAACATACTTTCGAAACAATCAGTTTTATATGAACATTGAATTATAGAAAAAACACGTTTTCCTATTCAGTTTGTTCAATGTTCATACGAAAGTAGTTGTTTCGAGTGGGATTTTTCTTCCGGTTTGTGTCTGAAAGTTCAAAGTCAAAGTCAAAATAAGCTTTATTGTCTGAAGATTCATATCTTATTGACAAAGATTGTTTGAAATAATTAAAAAAAAAAACAAAATTACACATTCGCTATCGCTACTTAGTCAGATAAAACTATACACTATAAAATAATATACATTGCTAGTGTGTTGAATAAAATTTCAAGTAGTAACTGAACATATGTACATACAATAAAAAAGACAGAAAAAGATAACAAAAACATTTTGTATTTACAATACTTTACGAAAATAGCCAATAAGAATGTATTTTAAAAAATTCCAATACTGATATCGTGAGTCGGACACAAGTCGAATTAAAATGTATCTTGATAGTACTCTGATAAATTATAATAGTCTCTCTCACAAGAAAATCCTTCAAAACTTCCATGAAATTCTTGTTGCATGTGTTATAAATGAAAGAGTCTTTAGTAATTAAAAGGGAATGTTTTGGAATGGGCAAATTCCAGTTGTTTTTTTGACAAGTGGCGTTTACGTTAATTCGCATGATCTACACATCTTTGTAAAGAGTTTATTTTGAAATCAAGTTTTTTCTTCCCTTTGGAAGATTCTCCTTTTTTTTATTACATTACACGCTTTATATTAGCTTCACCTGTATGTATGTATGTATGTATTTGTTTGTAACTTTCAAGCTCGGGATCTGTATTGACAGAATTGTCGGCATTATTGCTTGATCTATTCGCGGGCAGATGGCGCTGTAC
>WOGL01002072.1:0-10404 GCA_015342145.1 Leptinotarsa rubiginosa | reverse complement strand
ATATTGAAGCATTTATACGTGAAATACCGGTCGATATGTTAGAGAGAGTGTGCCAAAATTGGACCTTGCGCATGGGCCATCTAAAGCGGAGCCGCGGATAACATTTGCATGAAATCATCTTCAAACATTAAATTATATTGATCGTTCTATCAATTCCAATATAGATTTCATAATTTTTTTCAAATTTTTTGTGTTGTTTTGAAAATCAAATTCTATACCTCTTAAAAAATCACCCGTTACTTGATATGCAAATTCGAAATAAATCACAGCATATTTAGAAAAGATAAGTTTCCAAAAAAAAAAGATGACCAAGTCACTTTCATACAAGTAACAAAAAAAACCGGCATTTCCATTTTCTTTTTGTGAAATCAAAGATATGGAAAAATGGTTGTAATCCTAAAACACGATTTTCCACTCAAAAAATCCACCCCATTTCATCTCCCGTATCTTGGATCGACTCTAATTTATTTCTTTTATTCTAAGCACAATATTTTCAACGCAAAACACCTTTAATTTTTATGCCTCTAACCAACAAACTAAACAAATGAAACTGTAAATATATATGTTCAAGACGAGTATAGCAACATAAAAAAAATCTTTTAATCGAATATACGTAGCCCGCGAAATTTTAACATTCACCTATATTTTTGAACAGCCACATATATAAATTTTTGTATACAGTTCTTCCTCCCTTTATTTTTTTTAAAGTAACAAATACGTTTCTGTTACTTTGGTTTTGGTATCCCGAATGAGATTGACTTCAGGAGCTTATTTAAAATCATGAATGTCATCAATTTCCAATAAAGTTCTCTTTCAGGTAAAATTACCTGGAAAATATTATAATTCAATTATTAATGATATTTTTTTAATGGTACATAATCATGAAATTCAGTCCTGTGATGGAATATTAGACAGTGTTTTCAGGCATAACAAGTGAATTCTGCAGAAAACGAGATTGGGTTTACTTATTGATATAGTACACGCCAACTAATATGAGTCAGCGCAGAAACGTAAAATCGTTCTGGGTTATATTTGACTTGAGTCATATTTCGCCAATGTACTATCGACATTACTTCGTGTGATCAATAGATATCTTCTGGAGCGGGTACAATTTGGTTTTAAATGCGCCTCAAAATCTCATAATAACTGAGACTTTGTTTTGATTGAATATATAAGTAAATATGTAAACGTGTATCCTATATAGAATATGTGCAATATAGTTTTTTCTTTTTTTGTGATTTTCTGTTATTTGGTTATAATAGACTACTTTATTTTGATTTTCATGTAATATGTTTAGATAAAGTACATTAATTATGTTTATATTAGGCTTGCCTATCTGGAAATAAAGTTCTCCTTCTTCTTCTTCATGAACGAAACAATTTTGAGAGGCTGTAAAGACTAACCTGCATATTCGGCTGTGCATTGTAGTTCTACAGAAGTATTACTTAGATCAATCTATGAATCAAAATTCATATTAGTCGCCTGCTGCTATAAGCGTTAAAAATCATTCACGTTCTAATATTGCGTGAAATTATACTTTACATAAATTTCACACGAGAGAGTAGGAAAAACCTTCATATACGTCTCTGGGTGATACTATGCCTTCCTGAATTAGTTTTTTTCAAATGAAATTTGTTCTATTGTTCTGGAGGTAATTTCGTTAAAGTGGCTGAATTAATGACGAATTGTAGAAAAAAGCTTTTGTTCAAAATAAAAAGGGATTATTTTTTTTTGTTCAATAATGGAAATGTGGAAAACCAAAATCCTTTTTCTCTTAAAACTTTCGATTGAACTCTGTAGATATTTACTAAAGCATGGTTATGGGTAAAGCTTTAACACTGGATAAAACATTTCTAGTGGAATGTCCGAGATTATTCTAAATTTCTCTTGAATTATAATAAGGACCACTCGACATTTTCCCCTTTTTTGAATGGAATCTATATATAACCTTGTTTGGATGGGATTTGCTTCATAAAAAAATATATAGATTTTCATTAAATTTATTACCTTGAATCAACAAAAACTCAAGAAAAACAACAATATCATATGAAATATAAGTTCTAATAAAATATTTAACTGTAATATACATAAACACTCCTAAAATACCATTTTCAAAAATATATGTAGGGCTGTAATATACAGTAGGTATGTCAACTGTCAAAGAGTCTATTAATTCTTGATATATTTTAGTAATTCATATACAAATTTCTCTGCAACGTTACTCTTCAACATATTCAGGTTGGTGAAATAAAATCATGAAAAAATTATGACTATTTCAATCTATCGTCTTAGACTATATTAGCAACGAACCAATTACTCTATTTTTGACAGATATGATAACAACCCATGCTCAATAAGTTTTGTACCAATCTTCCTCGTAATCTAAGATTATTCCATAAAATTTTTCGATCTTTACAGGCTAGTAATAGAGTAAGTTTCAAGTGCCCTTAAATAGAGTAAACAATATAGATATTATGGTTGGTCACACTGTATACATCAAGTTCAATCTGATATACAGGGTGTATCTTAAATTGTGTTATTAATTTCAGGTGGTCAAATTTTATGCGTTTCCGAGTAATGGAATGTCAAAGTTTTACTGAAAATATTCTTCTTTTATAATGTATAATAATTCCAGTCACATCACAGAGGGTTAGCTGATTCATATTCATTATAAAAATTGTTGTTTTTCTTCAAGTTTGATATTTTCATCAGATTTAACAGTTACTAAAAAATAATACCAAACATAAGAGAATGCTGATTGTTAACCACAGCAGGTACAAGCCAGTGTCGTGAAATTTTTTGACACTAGCTGACAAGTAGTACCATCAAATTGTTTTAGCGTGCAAACACGCTAAACACGGTGAACGTTTGAGCGGGAATTTTCGGTGATAATCTCATAGGGCCGCATTTTCTTCCTTGATTTTAATGGTGTGAAATAAAAACAATTCCTAGAAGACACATTGGCAGAATTGTTAAAGGATGTGCCTTTGCTAGTAAGGAGATGTATGTGATTTTTGCACGACAGGGCACCTGCTCATTTCAGTATAACCGCTCGTGAATATCTCACTAATCCTTTGCTCACCAATGGATAAGTTGTGAGGGACCTTAACCATGGCCTCCAAAATCTCCATACTTGAACCCTATGAATTATTAATTTCTAATGTCTCATTTTGAGCATATGGTTTCATCGTGTTTCATTATTACTTATGCTGTTCTCCGAATAAAATACAAATTAACTAGCAGTTTCAATACATCTTTCATCTACTATCCAAAGTTTGTTCAAATGGCGACAAATATCAAATTCCCATGTCTACTCTGATTCGATAAAGTTTAGCTAGTTCAAATGATGTCAAACAGTGGGGTACAATGATTTTATCAAGTAACCCCTTGTCACTCACAACAAACACACGTAGTTTTATCAAAATCGGCAAAAATAATTGTGAGTTATTAATAAAAGAACAATATTTTAGCAAAACCTTGACACCCTGTTACTCGGAAACAAAGGTAGTTATGACACAAGTTCGCATGAAGTGTTTTTTTCATAAAATGACAAATAATGACCACCTGAAATCAATAACATCATTCAAGATTCACCCTGTATAAGCCAAGCTTACACTGGCCCATTTACAATTTTGTCGAGAACATAAGAGATAAAATCCACCACTTGGAAAACGGTTATATCTTACATATTTCAATTATACAATCACAAGCCTTTTTTGAATTCACTTCAATAAAAGTGTACAGCACTCTTTTCTTATTATCCAACAAGTATATATCACAACCAATTCCATCAAGTTATCACAATCTTCATCCTAATATAATTCAATATGTTTATCAAACTAATACTTTCTTATTACATAATTAATATATATATAACTTAATTTTTCACATGAAAAGTGAAGATTGGGTTGTCAAAACAATCAGATGAAAGTTTGATGATGCGATTATTACCTCTAAAATAAAACATAATGGATGATGCAAGTCTACTACCTCTTTCAACAGTTTTAAACCATTTGGTTTAAACTCGTATTTTTCATTAAGAACCATTATTAGAATATTTTTTAATGTCTTCCTTATGGAAGCTAAAAAAGTTATGGAAAGTATCCAAAATACAATAGAGACAAGAAAATTCCACATTCAGAGATAAACAGACAACCCTTAGACAAAAGGCAACCCTTAGAAGTCCGAACTTGTGCGAAGTGAGGCTTAACGTGGTCTTATCGTTTAACGTGCGATTCCTGGCATTGTACAATCTATAATTTCATCTCTCCAACAAGGAGTTTTCATTTATCAATCCATCTTATGAAAAGGAAACTATGGAGGAATTAATTATTTGTCAAGATTTAGTAAGTTATACTAGTTGAATATGTAAAAAATCAACACTGTTCTTTTTGAATCTAAGTAGTTTGTTACCTCCAAATCAGTATGGATTCGAAGGCACCAAAATGATTGAGATTAAAAAAAACTCGTGTAATATTTTGAATTGAAAAAATCCAGATTTGTGAGTTATTTGCTTGTCTTTGATTGTGTGAACTATGATCTTTCAATTTTCAAGCTAGAACAATATAAAAGGGGCATGCTCCTCAATTCAATGAAATTATACTAATGAATCCCAGTTAACACCAAGAAATAATCTTTCAAAACTGAACAGGGGTTCCTTAAGACACATCTCTGAGACTTCTATAATTATTAACCCAAGATATCTCAACTATCTAGGTTATATACTATTCTGGTCACACAAACTTCAAAACTTGTAATAAATTAATGGACTAAGCGAAAAAACATTTTGAGGTTGAGACAATAAATAAAGAACAATACCAGTGAAACAGCTAAATATTTGTGGTAATCCACAAACTATCTTGGAACCACATAATGATATGCTTTGTAAAATATTAAGAAATTATTGTTTTTAACAAAAACATTTTTATTTTGCCAGCATCAACTTCAATCTGTGATATATTGGTGATTGGGGTCTTGGTGGAGATGAAATAGAAAAATCAATTGAAGATTTCAATTGTGACAGGTTTATATCTCTATGAATTCTGATTTGATGTGTAAAAACTCAAAGAAAAAATAATTAATAGGTATGACAGAATCCAGAAAACTTCTGCCAAATGGTAAACCTTCTAACCTACCTTGGTATTTATGTATATATATATGCATCAGGTTTAAAGAACTTAATACTAAAACAAACGTTTCGAGTAAATATAAGTATACGTGGCTATAGGCCGTTTTAATCACGATACTGGGAAACCTTTATCACGAAACAATATTGAATAAAAATATTCGAATGTTGAACTGATACAGATATATCATTACATAAATTGAAAGTGAGGGAACAAATAAGTAGTGAAAAGTAACTGTCTGAATCTTAATCTATCCAGAATCTACTTTTCGATTAACTACAATCAAAATCGATAATTACTACTCCCATCAACAGCTGCCTTAGGTGCACAGAGAAAAGGTAAATACTTACCCTATCCTCTACTTTTTAAGGAATAAACTGTAGATTTCAGTAATTAGACTGCTCCAAAACATATTATCAATATTAGGGCTTCTACTCACGAAGTATCATCATTTTTGATATTTTTTTTTATACTTGCTACGGTTCTCCGTTGGTACTTTATGGAATGTCTCCTCGTATCNCTCGTATCTCAAAGAACGACATATATGATGCAACTATAGCTTTTCCGAAGGATTTCTCCAATTACCAGATAAATATGCCTTGAAAGTTTTTTTAACCACCAAAAAGTATTTCAAGAATAGAAAATGACAATATTGAATTGACTAATTTGACTGATCTTAGATGTTTTTAGGTTTCGGCTAGTTAGAGTCTTGCTTTCGTGTCGGCTTTACGATAGATACTCATCTGAATCGTTTCTGAATCCTGACCGTGAAAATCTCCTCGGTTTTATTTACTCCTGTTTAATAGACAACCCACCATTCCAGCAATATTCTGATAAAATAACGAACGAAATAACGAATTTAAACCCTTACAACCTCACTAAATAATACTCTTTTTTCTCAATAATTATTACTTATTGAGAACAATTAACACAGTGTTAGTGAATTAATGTTTTAATTTCATTTACATTTACAAATTTTTAGTTTTTAAGGTTCATAACTAAAAGCATTCATCAAATGCTGGAAATTTCTTAGATTGCCTTTTGTTTCATCAGTTGTTACATGCCAATACTTTTCAACTGAAAATTAAAGATTTGTTACTATTTAATCACATTTCAAACTATGTCAAAGTTGTGCAGCACCCATTATGTTTACATTGTTTAAAAACTGTGCCACCATCACCACATGGCAACAAAAAACATTATTAAAAACTTTTACCGTTGTTTCAAAATTCGAAGCAATATAAATGCACACTTACAAATATTTTGTTTTGCTTAGACCGTGACTAGTTCAAATACCACCAAAATGTTAACAATCAAAACCATCTCTTAGGCTGTGCTCCAACTCAACCGTGATCCTGTTGGATTTTCATCTCGATACTCTGTGCACTCGGACTAGTCTCCGAGTGAAACTCCCTAGCCATGCACATGCGGTGTGCCTTGCACTTGTCGTGGTGATTAACGATTTCCAACCTGAAATTTGAACTGCCGACAGCGAAAGAAGTACGTATATCCGGCATGTCGTGGCTCCACTTTCTGCAGAACTTACAATACATGACGTTTTGTGCCTCATCGTACTGCAACCAGATATACGACCCCAACCAGTTGTGGCGAAACCGACTGCCCTTTCTTCCTACGTTAGGCCGAGCTGGGATTGGCTTGGGGCTTCCGCTCTGGGAAGACTGAATCACGGAGCACTCCTGAGACGTCACAACAGGCACGTTCAACTCTGCAGGCACCGCAATCGGCGCTCTAGGATACAGAGAAGGCAGGTTTGACAGATTAACGGGCTGCAGCGTCGTCAAAGTTGTATTGTAGTTGTAATCTACGTCCTCTTGGTGGCTCCTAGCGAAAGCATTGTCTACGAGCTTTACAGAGACATCCCCGATAGTGTTCGAGTACGTGAAGTCCTTCGGCGATTGACTCAAAGGTGGCGCTGTTAGGTACTGACGCAAAGCTGAATGCTGTGGTAACCGAGCCGCTGGTAGAGTTTCTACGTCCCCATCTCTCCCCCACGATTTTGTCTGTCAACAAAGAAGGAAAGGATATGTGTGAATGCCTCTGGATCGGTTCACAGCATTTTCTGTTGCTTTTCTGTGTGAGGGGTTTCGTAAATGCGTATTTTGGTTTAGAGGGGCTTGATGTGTTATCAACAGACTGTTGGGTAAGTCCTGAGATTGCGGCATGTTTTTGCAAATGACCATTGGATAGGGCTACTGAAATGTACGTTACGATATTCCCAAATTCGCCTTTTATGATACGAGATCGTAATTGATAGGGAGTGTTGGAAAAAAGCAAGTGTTTCAAGAAAAGTATAACTCAACAAGAATGTATATAGTCTCTTCGTTCAACTTTTGGTAATCAGCATCAAAGAAAAAACTGTTTAGAATGGAAGAGAACCCAATCGCGCCGATTTGGTTGGAATATGCTTATATTCGAAGTATAATAAGGAAGCGATACTTGTTTATGGTTTTTCTAGAAAGTTATTATGTAATATTCGACTGAAAAACCCTCAAATTTCGTGAGGCACCAAGACAACAGTGTTATGTTACCAAAGGATGACGTAATGAGTTCCATGGTCGTAACTTCTTGTTGCCAGTTTTACGAACTCACGGAACTTTAAAAGAAATCTTAGTTTGTTTTTCCATCCTCTACAAGAACCAAGACATGTTTCACTGTACGGTAGTTCCTTCAGTTGGACAAAACAATCACAAATATCTCGTGACGTCACACTAGCTTTCGACAAACACAGTTTTAAAGTCGGGTATCTTGATAACCAGACGACAAGCATCATCAAAATATGAAAAAATGCAAATAATTAGATTTGACCGACTTCATTTTTTAAAACAATTTGCATTTTATCCACTATTTGCAACAATAAAACAATAATTCGAGTTTTGACATGCTCTAAGGCAAAAAAGCAGCAAAAAGTTCAATTAAACGAAGTGTAGGAACTGAAAGAGAAGATAATGACAAAGGTACCTTTTATGACTGCAGTACTTCCAGAGCCCTATCGTAACCTTCAATTCAAGATTCATTTTGTTAATGAACTGTGAGCATGGGACCCTACTTAATGACACCAAAGTTGATGGGCATCAGAGAGAGAGATATATATATATATAGAGAGACAGGGAGAGAGATAGATAGAGAGGGAGTGGCAGGGCTGAGAGAGAGGGGTAGAGAGAGGAGGGGGAGACAGGGAGTGAGAGAGAGGGGAGATAGAGATAGGGAGAAAGAATGGGAGATAGAGGTATAGAGAGAGAGTGGGGGGAGATAGAGGAAGGAAGATAGAGTGAGAAAGGGGGAGGGGAGAGAGGGGTGTAGAGAGGTGAGGGAGAGACATGAAGAGAGAGGGAGGGAGAGAGAGAGGGATTGAGGGAGAGTGGGGGGGGAGATGAGGGATAGAGATAGAAGGGGAGAGGGATAGAGAGAAAGAGAGAGATAGAGAGACAGAGAGAGAGAGAGAACTGTTCTATTCAACTCAGTAGTGAGTTAAATGGGTTGAATGTACTGTAAGATAATTTTCAGAAGTATTATGTTCGATTGTAAAAGAGTGAAACAATATGTTTTGATTTGCTCTATTCAGTGCAAACCAATGAGGAATTCAACGACATACAATCTCTGCAAAACCTATTAAAGACTATAGCCAGAAGTGATATGAGTGGAAAAACACCATCACTGAACTTTCTACACAGATTTGTACAGCTTCATATTTATTTCATTTTATATTTTATAGATAAAGTACAAAATGACAGTGCCATTATAAAGAACTGTTCATTTTCCTGGTCGACTTAACCAATATGTTCAAATAAAGTATTACGCATTTACGAAACCTTTTCATTAACTTTCAGAAAATATGAATCCCTTCCTTCTACCGTGGGGAGGAAACTCTACCAAAAATGAAACTTGTTCAGAATCCACTACACATCTTAGTAACACAAAACACTGCACCACTGCATAGACACATATCCTCAAATTGATATTTTACTAGCACGAAATATAATTTTTTATTTTCAAAGTGGCATACGACATAGTTCATTGGTATTGATTTTTAAAGTTTTAGATAATTATTTTGACTACTAGTAAGTAGATCATGGTGTGTAGGCCCTCACGGCCGATGTCTAACAAATTGTCGGATGTTTCAGGGTTTATTAGTCGAGGTCTTACGGTTTTTATACCTGATGTTTTGTTTGCTACTACAGACATTATTGAAGGCGGTTCGGCAACGGTCGAATTGATCTACCTTGCTGCGATGCGCAAACTCAAAATGGTCCTGATGCATAATGTCTGCCGCAGTAGGAGACAATACGTCCGGTACAAGAAACCTNCCGACAATTCTGATCTTATATCGATAATAAGCTTATAAATGATTAGTTCTCAACTTCAAGTTAAAGAAAACTAACAAAGTTGATCTAGAAAAGTGTTTGTATTCACTGCTATTTATTTTTTTTATCATTTCAACATATTTAACACAACCAGATATCTTTATGGGCATTCGGATTTTGTCAATTTTTTGAAAATGTATATCGCTTTGCAATTAGTACCTCTGAATATGTAAAAATGCTTTATTCAACTGATAATAATAAGCTCAGAGCAACAATCAATTGGTTTCTCAGATGAAATATCAGTTAAAATACTTTTTCCATTAACTTCAATAAATATTAAGATAATTACAAAAGACATGAATGGACATATTGAATTCAAAATTGGAGTAAAATAGGCTTCAGTTTTAATCAACTGATGAAACTGTTTATCAACTTTCAATATAAAGTATATTTGATAACACGGAAAATGAAATTTTATCAATTTGGATTGAGAGTTCGAAATAGCTTTAGCTCTGGTTCAATACAAATTGCGTCCCAAGAACAATTCCACTAAATAGGTATTTATCATTCAAAAACATTTTATTTAAAAGTATATAGAAAGCTTTCCTATTAAAACAAGTTATTTTATGTTATTTGAATCATTATTTTAAACGCTAATAATTTAATACAGAAATAAACAGACAAATTTAAAATTACAATTATATTTGAATGTACTTTGCCTTCTACTTTTACATATTTTTTTTCTAAATATAAAATTAATTCTTGGGAAAGAAAGTTTTTGGCTTTCTACTACTCCATCTCGATACAAAAAAATTAGGGAATCTTCCAAAGAAAGAAAGGAAGTAATCAAGAAAATAAGTGACTCCATATATGGATGTGTAGATCATGCAAAGAAGTAACTTTCAGACACAAACTGAAAGAAAGTCCTCCTGAAACAGCTACTTTCATATAAACAT
>WOGL01002071.1:0-10397 GCA_015342145.1 Leptinotarsa rubiginosa | reverse complement strand
TTTCGAAACAAATACTTCTATATGAACACTGAATTATACAGAAGATACTTTTCTTTTCTCAGTTTGTATTTCAAACATTCGTTGTGGAAAAAAAATCAGATATCATTGAGAAGCAGCCTTTGCAATCCCAGCGACATGATTGTGCCAAGGCATATTGGTGTCCATTTCAACTCCCAACATACTTATCGAAGCAGAAAGCGAAATTGTTTGGCCTGGTATTATTATATCCGATTCGGAGACATTTATCTTCTTGGAGAAAACCGATGCTTGGGTTTTTGTGGCATTGAATTGAACCTGGTTATTTTCACCCCAATTCGAAATCACTTCTAGATCCGTATTAAGACATGCAACCTCTTGCTGCCAGTGACGATGTGCCTTCGTAGTCAATGTCTTGAAATCCAAATGGAATGACGAGACAAGTGTGCTGTCGTCAGCAAAGCAATATATTGAATTCCTGGTTTTTTTTCAATAATTCGTTGATAAACAATAGAAAGTGGGTTGGAGACAATATGGATCCTTGGGAAACACCAGCGTTGATTGTGGAAGTATTCGAAAGATATCCATTGACGGCCACTTGCAGGGAACGTTGTTTCAGGAAGCTAAAGAGCCATATAGAGGAATTATTCAGTTAGTCAAGTTCAAATTAGTATAAGCCACAATAAACCCTTGCGAATTGTAGTGAAGGGCTCACTTTGAACCCAATCCACCCCAACTTACTCTTTTTATAAATTACTGATTGATCCTGATATATTAGATATAATTTTTTTAATCTTTTTACTTTTTAAATAATATTCATTATTCTTGATTGGTTGCTTCGTTTCTATCCCCACTGTTGACAGAAACTACAATATATCCAACCTGTCGTAGGTGTTTTTATTTTTCGAATACTATTTGGAGATTCACCCGATATTTATGGACAGTTTTATGTCTACCTGTACACTTCAAAATTGCTCATCCTTTCTCTCAATTTTTCTCAACTATATCATATAGTCATAACAATATTTCTCAATAGAAGAATTCTAATTCTACAGCGTTTGGCAATTTGAACTGACGTCTTGTGTTCATAAATCTTCCCGAACATAAATTCAATCTCATATCGAATTAATATCCTTTGATATCAAAATCAATAAGACGGAACACTTAGCTAGATCAAATAAGTTTCGTGAGCATGTATTCATCGGAAAATAATACAATAATGAACCCAGAATTCCATCAAGACGTCAGTTGCCTCAGACATTTTCAAATGGTTTTCTATCAAGAAGATACTATGAGTACTCATCGACAGAAAATGCAGGAAAGACAAACTACGGTAATTAAAAATAAGCGAGGAATCACAAAACCGTCTATTGCAAAGCCATACATTTACAATCAAAAACTGTAATAATCAACAGCGGGATTTCTTCCATAGATATCATCAGAGATTCTCAACATGATGGCAAAAGAACTGAGAAACTGTTCCCATCACTTCAAGTTATAGCACGAAACTTTCCTCTATGAATAGAGTAGAACTTTCACCTTCCCAATATTCTTACACACATAATTAAAAACTAAAGTTTTGGAAAATATTTCAGTGAATTTGATCCTGGCAGTTGGCGGCTGACATTATGTAATCGAATCTCAGGGCACAGATTCGCGGACCCAATGATCCCTCATCATACCAGTGTAGAGAGTGATCATTGATTATTCACACCATAACGTTTTCCGAATGAAACTAATCTTCGGGAAAAGGGCCCGACTATTCTCACAACAACGGGGCTATTGTCAAATGTTGAAGATTCCATTCAACAAAAAAATTGTGGACTTCAAATGAAAAAAATCCAGTCACATTTTGCGAAGAAAAAAATCTGTTCAAAATTTGATTTTTCGTTAACCAGCTGTCGCAACTCTACGAACGACAACCCTCAGAACTCGAAACTTGTGCGAGCTAAGGATTAACAAGGTCTTACTTTTAAACGTGTGAATCCTAATACGGGTTGGACGATAGTAAATGAAAATCGATCGTTCAGACTGGGGCTTGAACCACGACCAACACGGCAGTCAATTCGAGTGAATGAACAAAGCACCCACGTCGAACCGCCTGGCTACCGAATAGATTAAAGTATTGGTACAAAAATTTACTCAGAAAAGTTATTATTGAATACGTTCTGGTCGAAATTCATTTCAATGTTAGCCATTGTATCTTTTGAATGTCTTCCACTGGGAAACCTGAATGATCTGAAAACCACTGAGTCGATTCTGACTGTTCTGCCAAAGCATAAATTTATGATTTCAGAAGAGCATTTTGAAAGAAAGTATATTCTTATGTTTTCATTTTGGCATAGAAGAAGAATGAAGCACTAAAAATTGAGGTAGAGTATGGTATAGGCAAAGTTGAACAATGGTGCGATGCCAATTTATTATCTGTCAATATATCAAAGACTGATATGATTTCCTACAAATGAAATTCTTGAAGAACATATCATTGATCGAACTAGAGAACAAATTGTTAGGTCCCAACATAGACTTGAAATTTGGAACTTATATTAGTATACTATGCAAAAAATTATCCTCAAGTTACTATGCGATAAGGTCTATGCTAACACTCTGAACTATTACTCAGCCAGAATAGCATACTTTGCACTTCGCGAACCCCACTTGCAGTACAGAATTTGTTTCTGGAGGAGCAACTGTCCAAAATTGATGAAGTCATTTTTCACAATTCAAAAAAAAGCAGTGAGATTCATGACCAGAGCAAGAGTTCAAGAGTCCTAAAAACCTGTATTCTTCAGCTCATTACATCTTAACAATCTGTTGCCTCTCCATTTCAGGAACTGTCTGCCTAATGCACAAAAATCATAAAGATGATATCTCAAACTCAATTCGAAGTTATGCTACTCGTCTCATATTCAATATTTCTTTTTCTTTTCCGTCAACAGCACAAATTGAAAACTCAATTCTTTATAACAGCAAAGAATATTTCAATCATTTACTCCTTTCAATCAGAAAGTCACTCTACTACACACAGTTTCGAACCTAACCTAATTTCTCATGACAATCAACATTCAGTGAAAGGTTTGAGTTTATGTCAGCTGAAATGTGCCAAATTAGTTGAAGGTGTTGAGGTGTTGTTAATGTGGTGAGTTTTTTTGACATTTTGTTAGTTTACCTTTTTATCAACCAACAAAGGTAGGACATTGATGTAGGGAGATCATTTTTCCTGTTCTACTCCCATCAAAGTCATGTGTAGGTTGAAAACCATACATAAAGGAGACAAATATCATGAAGTAGTGAGATTTTTTGTCATCTGCAAAAACTAGGTGATACTACCGTTATTTTCAACACCTCGAGAATTGTTTCAATTATCAAGAGATCATTTTCAAAAGGCGGATTGAAGTATACAACTACATCTAGGTTTTTGAAATAACGGTTTGTTGTTGGAATAGAACTCCAGTAATACATATTGCATATTGTAAATAGATATGTCATTCATCAATCGCTAAAGATGTCTGACAGTAAAATGTTTATAACAAATACTATTATGTGAATTCATGTAATAAAATGAAAATTCGAAATGTTACTGACATATGTTATGAATCTATTTTTCCGTATGATGTTAAGAAAACTTTTGACCAGTCTTACACTATTTTTGGGCCTACCAATATCAAGAAATATCCTTACTGAACTAATTGAGTAATGATGTATAGAAATAACGTGGGAAAACATTGAAAAAAATTTAATTTCAATTTTCCAGCACTATTATCACTGAAACAGCTTTTTGCCTATACACTTCTATATAGTGAGTTGATGGAGTTTGAAAATGAAAATACAGCTTTTTAGGAAACAGTATCATTTCAAAGTTTCTTTGTGAAGAGAATAATCTGAATTTTATCAACTCACTGTGTACCTATTAAACGCACAATTTCAGGAAAATTCATCAAAATACATCAATCCACAGCATAATCAACCTCAACAAGTCTGAAAACGCAACAGTTCGGTACTTCAACCTCTAGCAAGGGGTGAACCGAATAAATATACAAAGTATAAATAGAAAGCGTAAAAAGTGGAATTCAATCCGAGAGTAATGCGGAAATTCAAAACTTCCACTCCGTTTGAAAATATTTACTCTGAGTAAATCGAAAGGGTAAATATGAATGAGAGGATATTTGGTATAATATTTATATTGCTCGGAAGGGATTCAATGGTAGGAAACAAGAAAGACTCGTCACTTGTAAGTTCAGTGAATTGTCGAATATTTGATGTCAAATATTTGAGGTTGTCATCTGTTGAACTTCATAGTGAAACACTGTTGATTTTTTTCAAATATTTCTATGATCAACATATGAATTACTAGAAACATTCAAACGTTATGCGTTCAACTTTTCAGAAAGTTTTTCAAAATATCAGTATAATTTCAAAATTATTCGATGAATAAATGAATGGAGAAGAGAGCTTTTGGATTTCTATGACTCCATGTCGATACAAAAAAAGTGGAAATTTCCCAAAGAAACGAAGGAAGCAGTGAATTTCGAAAATCAACACTATACAAAGATGTGTAGATTATGCAAAGAAGTAACTTTCAGATACATACTGAAAGAAAAAGCCTTTTTGAAATAGCTTTTTCCATATAAACATTGAATTACACAAGGGAAAAATACTTTCTAAAGAAATATTTCTCTATGAATGCTGAATTATACGAAAAACACTTTTCTCTATTTCGTTTGTGTTCCGCTTGCTTCCTTCCTTCCTTTGGGAGATTTCCACATTTTTTTGTATCAAGATGGAGTAGTAGAAAGCCAAAAACGTGTAATCAGACGTGTAATCGAAAATTTCAAAAAATATGTCAATTTTTATCTCTAGGGAGACTAATTCTGATACGAAAATCATATCCGAGACTTCACCCTCCTGTGGTCAGCAACTACCCCCCCTATTTTTCTCAATGGCAAGGGGGGTCGAGTAATACATAATCTGGAAGGTATTTTGTCCCTCTTTTACTTCTGTGAATTTTTTCGAAATCGGTTAATTCGTTAGTGAGAAATTAAATATTGAACGTTTCATATAAGAGAAAACAAAATGATATCCATCTAGTTCCATACAATAATACAGTATACTTCCGAAAGCGTTCCTTACATCAAGATGTCCGAAGTCAGAAATCGACATGCCCGAACAATTCTCTGTCGCAAGTCTTCTAGATTTGTAGAATTCATTTAATTAGTAGTAAACGTTTTGAAATGGACGACACTGTTAGTTTTTTCTGCACTGATAGTTTTCGTTGAATCTAGTTGTCACAGAACAAAAAGTTGATAGTTGGCCACTGTCACTTCTTCACGAATTATTATTCAGTCATCCTTGTTCACTGTGTTCCAACATGATTTATTCTACTGAAGAGATAATAATAATTGTTGCAACCTATAATCGAAATAATGAATGTGCTGAATCTGCTGCAAGAATTTATAATAATAATTATCCAGACCTCATCGTGAGCCATCAATAAGTTGAACAGTTAATGGATAAGTTTCGAACTTCAGGTTCTGTTCACAACAGAAAATGAAGTATTTTGTCCTGTTAGAAATGACGGAGTTGAAGTTGCAGTTTTAGGACATGTACAAATGGATAATCGACAATCTATCAGACAAGTAGCTAGAGCGTCTGGTGTATCCGCTACTAGTGGTTTTCGGATTTTGAAAGCCTACAAATTACATCCTTTCAGAATGAGGATAGTTTAGGAATCAAACGAAGATGATCCTGATCGTCGACTTCAGTTTTGTGAGGTCTTCAGCGAGATTTGACCAATAACCCAAACCTATTTACATATTTTTCAGACGAAAGTTCTTTCATGTTGAATGGTGAAGTGAATGGACATAATTGTTGTAACTGGAGCGATGTGAATCCTCATTTGGTGATGGAAACACATTCACAGACTCCACAAAAAGTGAATGTCTGGGCCGGCATTCGTGGTAATCATATTGTTGGACCATTCTTAATTGAAGGTAATCCCAATGGAGACACGTACTCAAATCTATTACAAAACTGTGTAGATCCTATGATTATACAAATTTGAGAAAATGATAACAGTTTAGTAGAAAATGAAATAACAATTCTGCAGGATGATGCATCCCCACATTTTGATGTTGGGTTGAGATAGTATTTGGACGAACGTTTTCCAATGCGTTGGATCGACGAAAGGGGTCCACTGGAGTGGCCAGCTAGATCACCTGATCTCACACCGATGTACTTTTTTCTGTGGGGACACCTGAGGTCGGAAGTGTACTCTACTGAGTCTACAAATCACGACCTGCGACAGAGAATTGTACGGGAATGCCGATTGCTGAATCCGGACATCTTGAATAATGTACGGAACGCTTTCGAGAGTAGACATGTATTATTGTATAGGTGGAGGTCATTTTGAACAATTCATGATTTTGTTTTCACTGATACTATTTGTTGTTGATTTCCTCATTAAAATGAACGACAGCGAATTTTCTGTTTTTTCTTAAATAAAACGTTCAATATTTATTCTCTCAATATTGAATGAACCAATCAAAAAAATAATTACAGAGGTAATAGAGGGACAAGAGACCTTTCATATGATGTATCACTCTACCCCCATGCCATTGTAAAAAATACGGTGGGTAGTTGCTGACCGCAAGGGGGGAAGTTTCGGGTATGATTTCCATATCAGAATTACTCATCCTAGAAATGAAAATTAACTTGTTCTTTGAAATTTTCGATTACACGTCCGTTTCTGATTCACAGGGGAGGTGTCAAGTTTTCGTTGGAACGCCCTATATAACCCTTTCGAATTAAATAAATGGATGCTGCTGATTTCTTCATTTCCAATTGATATACGAGTATTCTGGAGTATACATCCAGTTTCTTGGTATATTCTTCCAGAATACCCGGCATTCGAGATACTCCCATAGAGCGGAATGTGATCACTATCGCGTTCAATTAAAATAATTTTCCAGTGGAATCAATGTCGATTTCTATTTGAAGATGACTTGAAATTATGTACAATTATTCCATACGGTGATCTGGAATGAACACGACGAAGAAACCATTATTTTATGTCTCAGTGACGAACATTTTGGTACAATTGTAATTGTTTGGTTAACAGGAAGTAAGGATATCAACAGTGAACTGTTCAAATTTTTTCCAAAAGTTTTTCCAGATGTATAGGTGCGTATGCAGGGATTTCGACTAATTTTGAGGGAGTTTTCAAAATCATGCATACGTTCCTACGTGAAACAGTCTGAACTATAAAAATTTAATATCATTAAAGATTTTTCTCTCAGATACTGACAAATGTTTCCAAATACTGATATAATGACAGAGTCATTCGAAATTTCCCGTGAATATTCAGATATAATATGAGTTCCAAGTTCCATATACGAAAAATTGTAGGAAATTTAGCAGCACGACTATGCTGGTGAACTGTAGATGTTGATGTAAGTTCTGGTGATATATTTGTTCAATTGATCAGAAAATACTTACGAACTTTTCAAGTTGGAGAAAGTAAGTGAAGACAGTAACATGTGTCAACGCGATTTTTCGGGGTTTTTTAGTCGTGATCTGAAGGTTTTCATGCCTGAAGTTTCGTCTACTACTGCGGTAGACATGGTCAAAGGCGTTGAGGTAACGGTCTAAGTGTTCGAGTTGTTGTTTCTGTGATTCTCAACGCAGAAACTACAGTACTTCGTTGGGAACAACGAAAAAAACAACTCAAACACCAACTCGAGCATTCAATTCTAGTATGCTCACATTAAAGTGACACTGAACCTTTCTTTTATTCGAGTTACACAGGTCTTTGATTAGAAAATATCACCTCACAATATGTATAATCAACCTACTGGTTGAAACAGATGAACTTGTTTTAATGTGTGAAATTATATTTATTATCTTCACGCAATATCCTTGCATAGCTGCTAAACCTCACACGTTCTCAACTGTTGTAAATAACTACTTTACTTTTCTTTTCTATTCTCAGATAGATATGATTTTGCCAACACATACTCAAGTGAATGATATTTTATTAACTACCAACATGCTTATTTCAAACATCTCATAAAAACACCTAGAGTAATCTAGAACATCCGAGAGTATTTGAGGGTATTCCACATCAATCAAGGATGTTCTGGAATATTTTGTAGTTCTGTGGAATGTTCGGAAATAATCCGAAACGTTCAGGAATATCCTGTAATATCTCAGATCATTGTGGAACATTCAAAAGTAGTTTTGAATGTAGTTTTGGAACATTGCGGACCATCTGGAGCCTTTTCTATTAAAATAGCTACTCATTGGAACGAAGTAAGGTAAACGAAGCAAGATCATTCGACTTCTTACAATTTGAAGTTGATCCTTTTTCCAACTTGCACATAATCACATATCAACTCTTTGGATGAAATCAGGTCCTCCAGCTAGTAACTTATAACCTTATTACTTCCGGTAAATTCACTGAAATAAAAGTATGTTGACAATAAATGAGTTCAATTCCTTGAATAAACACAAATATTCAATATTTGAAGTAACTGAGCCATCGATGATGTGATGTTGTTTCTAGTTCCTTGTTACATTAGTATAATCGGCTTTGGCTGAGTTATGTAACAGGATAAATTTTGTTCAATCAACATTTTTTCAAGTTGGCTAGACAATTTTGATTCATTGACTTTCACCTTTTTGATATTGCCAACAAATAATGAAAAAACTTTAAGAATTGGAACAATCTTTTTGGTATTTTCTGAATGATACTCAATTAGCAACTAATGAACGTATCAAAAAGCTCTTTTTGTAAGATTCTCACTAAACAGTGTTACAAAAACGCAACACATGTTTCGCCATATGATGGCTTCTTACTATATTCTACATCTACATACTCGATCCTTAATATACTTAATTTAATACTTTGAATTACCTACATTCCCATTACCTGAGTTTGTAATGGATACAATTACCTGTTTTTTATGTAATGCACACGTAGACAAAAACTCTAAATTTCCTTAATTCAGGAAGCTACAAGATTCTGAGAAATGATCCTATAACTATGTACCAGAAAAGCTCAAGGAAACTCTTGAAACAATAGAATTGGCTGTGAATGGAAAGGATAAATGTAGAGCATTGATTATGAACCCATAACCACTAAAACTATATTCTCTCATAAAATTACACAAAACCAATTTCCCGATTAGACCTGAGGTGTCGTTTGTAACAGCACCTACCTTGAAAATCTCAGAAATCCTTACAAAATTGATTCAAACCTATAGCAATTTCAAGCAGAGATTCAGTATGAATAATTCTTATGAATTAGTGAATAATATTAAAAACGTGATTCTTCCTGATAACGCAAAATCAATATCATTCGATGTTCAAAATTCATTTTCCACTATTCCTCCAATTGAAACAATTGGACTGGTTGAGCGTCTCTAGACAAAACCCAAGTGAATTCACTGATAAAACAGAAAATTTTAGATTTACTTGGTGCTTGTCTATCTCAAAATAATTTCCAGTTTGGTGAAAAATACTGGTGCAGATACGTAGATGATATCTTAGTCTGTTTCACTGGTGCAGATAGGTAATCAGGCAAGTTCGTGGAATATGTCAATTCCATCCACCCATCAATAAAATTCACCACTGAGAGGGAGATAAATAATTCAATAAATTAACTAGAGTTAACCATTACGAAATATAACAATAAACATGAATTTGCAATTGGACATAATCATACATAATTCCTCCACACACCCTTACCAGCATAAAGTTACTGCATTCGATAGTTATTTTCACAGACTATTGAATACTTCACTGTCTGAGAGTAATTTCCAGAGAGAGCTGAGTTTGATCAAACAAATCGCGATTAACATTGGTCATGAGGTAGATATTACAGACTCTATTCCTTCCAAAAATCAAAAAAGCAAGCCATGGACCAGGTCAACACGAATTCAAGATGCGATAACGTCAGTTATAGGACATTGTCAAATTTGGGTGAACCAACCAATAATATTGCCCGTTTTTCAAAGAAAGAATGCGTAAATGTAGCTCACAGAACGAATAATAGTCTAAGTGAATTTATTAAAAACAATAATTAGGAGAATGAAAGCTGACTTGTGGCTCTTGCCCGAAACTGTATATTGGCCAAACACGGAGAACATTTTCCCAAAGAATGAAAGAGAATAGACGTAGTTTTGTAAATAGAAAGACCAATTCCACATTTGGAAACCACCTTTCAGCAGAAAGACATGAGTTCAATCATGAATACGACGTGTTACATTTAGAAGAGAAAAGTTTGAAACTCAATCTTCTAGTATCTAGAATGTTTAGAAATCAATAAATTCAAGAATTCGGATAATTTACTGAATGATCAATTAGAGTTGAATAATTTTCCGTTACTAAATATTTTTTCAAATGTGGAAACTGGGACATGAGCT
>WOGL01002070.1:0-10397 GCA_015342145.1 Leptinotarsa rubiginosa | reverse complement strand
CTTGGGTAGGCTGGTCCACGGTGGCATGTTTTGCAAAGGTTTTTGGGAAGTTTTAGTTCCCCTCATCCTACTCATTTCTGCCACTGACCAGGAGTCCGGCGACCCCGTCCGTAAGGCCTCATTGGCTTTCCGGACAGGGCTTCCAGTCCCCTGGCCGTTCCCCTATCCGCCACCTGGGGACGCGCCCGATATCAACCATTTACTAATTTTATGTATTTATTGGGAAATGATTTCATAGTCAGTTTTCGTCATTTTATATTAGTAAAAAAGTGAGTATTCTAAGAACATATACGTTTTGTAATCAGTTCTAGTTCCGACAATGAAACTTCCATCGAAGACGAAGATAGTTCTTATACAAATGAATCTCAGATGACTTCTTCTAAAGAGAGTACTCCAGAACCGTTCACATTCAGGTCCCTCTTTCCTACCATGAAAGAGGTTTACGGTACAGAATTGAAGAAACCGAGTGCCGAAGATATTCTGACTTACAAAAAGTAAGTTTTATAAACATTTTTTCAAGTTTCTGTTTACACATTTTCGTAAAAGAAGTGATGTCAAAACAAAGTGTACGATGACGCGAGTGTGGAGAAGGTATTATAGGCAAGTTGAAGTAGGAAAAATACAATTCAAAAATTAAATATTTTAAAAAATAACAAAATTTCAATACCAATTATTTGAGAAATTTGTTTTATGTGCCGGAATGTCTGTCAGTGTCAAGAATCCATCACTACTATTTTCAATGCAGAGTGGCAAAAATCGTTGATGTTCTTATTGTAAGCACCAAATTCCCAGTCCTATATTGGTAAAGAAATAAGTCAAGCGATTCTTAATAAACATCGTGTTACTTACATAATGAACAATTATTCTTAAAAGTGACCGCAGTTTAAGCCGCATTCACGGGGATGATACTTCTCAAAAAGTAGAGGATTCAGTGGTGAGAGGTACACGTTAAAAACATTGTAAAAGTGAACAATAACCCTAATGGGGTGGTAATTTGTTTTTGTATGGCTTTCATTAATTCGGATACTAATTACAACTGGGATCTTTCCTAACCCAACATCATAAAATACTACAAAAATGACCTCCATATGGAAAGGTGAAAAATTCATGTATGGGTTTGTTAAAATTAGTTTTTTTTTTATATCAAAACCGGTTATTCATTTCTTCATGTCATGCAAATTAGTTGGTTTATGGGACGGTAAACGTAAAATCAACTGTATAATAATAATAATAATAATATGTTATTTATTTAAGATCCAAATACAAATACAAATGAGAAGTACAAATTGAAAGTTTAAATAAATAACGAGATGCTCGATAAGTAAGTGAATACTTGTTTCGAGATACAAATTTGGTGTGAATGGGCATATACATACATTGAAGTAATTAAACAGAAATATAGAATGAATAACATATAAAGGTATTTGACTACGAACATATTCAACCGTAAATGTAATTAAACATGTACAGCTATTATAATTTGTCATTATACTTAAAATAAAATAAAAAAAATAAAAAAACAAGCACTATAATACAAAACAAAGACACAGTCCAAGATTATTTAGCTTTCAACCAGTTCTGTTTAATGTAATATATCAATCGTTTGTATTCCTGCTTGATAAGAGTGAGACATAGGTATTTAAAATGGTGGTCAATTTTCATTTTCTTAAAATAAAAATATGAAAACAAATAGTATAATACCAGTTACACAATTTTCAACTTAGCGAATATCAAACTTTTAAACAGTTCAGTTCAATACAATATATCAATAATCTATATACCTGTTTGCTAACAGTGATACATATCGGTATTTAAAAGGTTTTCAATTTTCATTTTCCTTCGATTATTTCAGTGACTACTATTCTAGGCATTTTCAGAATGTATTTTTTAAATTCTTTCTTGAAAGTAAAGATGTTTTTGATGTCGGTTATTAATTTGGGAATTGAATTATATACTTTAGGTGCAATGTATCTGTATGACCTTTGACCAAACGATTTAGCCATGTGAGGTACTATATGTTGATTTTTCTGGCGAGTTTCGTAATGGTGAGTAGGTAGCTGTGCCTGATTTCGTGAAGTATGATATTTCAAACCAGTTTTCAGATAGTACAATTGCCTTGGATCAAGGATATAACTTTCACTAAAGAGCTGGTCTGAAGGATATCTGTTGTTTTTTGATAACATTATTCTCAGAAATCTTTTTTGAATGGTTTCCAGAGGCTTAAGGTGCGTTCTCAGTGCGTCGCCCCATCCCAAAATACCATATCTCAAATGACTCTCTACCAAGGCATGGTACAAGGTTTTCAGCTGGTCATATTTCAGTATTTTCTTCAAATATTTGAATCTGTATAGTATTGTCTGTAGTTTTTTAATAATATACGTGATATGGTGATTCCACTTTAAATGACAATCAAAGAAGACGCCCAAATATTTGATTTTTTCTACTGGTTGAATTTTGATGGGTAGACCTTGAATGTTGAACTCTAAATTGTTAAAGGGAATGTGTTTTGATTTGTTGCACGTGAATGTCATGTAATTCGTTTTTTCTAAATTTACTGTAAGGAGTTTGTGTTCTAACCAGGTTTTAATTTGACTAAAGCCTTTTTCTGCTTTTTCCTTAAGAGAAATCCAGCTCTCGTCTTCATATAAAATGGCTGTGTCATCAGCAAATCCTATAATATCCCCACCACTCTTTAGCGCAAATAAACCATTTATATATATACTAAAAAGAATAGGACCTAGAACGGTTCCTTGTGGTACACCATACTCGGTATTTTCTTCGGTACTCAGTATGTTGTCAATTCTTACTACTTGCTTTCTCTTTGAGAAATAACTTTCGAATAATTTCAGTGAATTTCCTCGGACGCCAATGTCTTCTAGAGAATGCAAGAGTAAGGGATGGCTTACAGTGTCGAATAAATAAATAAATAAACAAACAAATATGGCAAGCTTAAAATACCGTTTAAAAGCCGTTTAATAAAAATGACATGTTTTATAGTACATGTTTTATGAAGATTCGTATTACCAATAATACTGGTCTGTATTGTGAAACTTTGAGTCAGTGATATTTTTTGAACATATTAAAAAACACATGTCATTCTCATTGGTAAATCTTTTAAGCTGTTTCAGCCGAGCCGTACTGGCCATGGTTTGACTTGTTACAAGCGTCAAGTGTCCAAGTATAAGACCTAATAGTGTGTACTGATTCGTACACAATACTATCAAAAGCTATATTGTCGTCTGTTAGGTGTCGCTCATAACAACTGTATATTTGTTTTTCAATATTTATAATTTCGCCTTTTCCTGGGTTCAAGAACTGTTGTTGGTTTATTGTAGATACTGTGCATCTCAAAACTAAATACTCAAATACTCTGAAGGCACAGGCACCGCTCTGAGAGCGCCTTAAGGATTTTCCTGTAGTGCTTGTGTTTTGTCCTTGAAAAAATATAAAAATATGAGGCCTTGGAAAATTCAAAATAAATCTAGTTCCCTCAGTAAACATAATTTTCCGGCTGAATTGAAAAGTCCTCGAAGTGATTATAGTGAATGCATGAATGTAGTAAAGTTGGCCTTTCCCTGGTATTGACATTTTTTTCGAAAAGATGTTTTTATCACTGACAATATTGTTCTAGAATGGAAATTGGAATGTTAGTGAAAGATAATATCCATTGAAATTCATGAACTGACTCGCTTGTCGACTGGAATATCTCATGAGGACAAATGAAATTCTAACCACTTTTCAGACGTGAACAATTTATTTTCTAGTGTCATTTGTTTCAACACTTTTTCAGGCTCAAAGATGAACATCAACGCTGTGTTGAATAACTGAATACACATTTGTCAGAAGAGCCCTTGCCGAAAGCTTTTTGAGTTGATATGAACGTGTCTACCCGACTGCCACTAAATTTCAAATTAATGAAACAAAAGAAACACTCAGGTGATGCGAAAAGTGATGACGTTATCAATCATTCAAGTCAAGTGATGTCGGAAACTCCATGTTGCTATCGATTTCCGACGCTTCTATTGCCTTGAAGCACTTTGGAATTTGATACTGTGTTTGAACGTAGGAGTTTTTTTTCTGCATAAGTGCTTCACTTCACTGTCAGAGAAAGAGATACATCAAGTGTTGTGGCCCAGTTTCCTGTAGTTTGATTGGAGGTTGTCGTTTTTTATATCGAAATGAGTATGATAATGACAATAGATATATAGTTAGATAAAAACATTCATTGCAACAGAGTATTTCATAATCATCCACCGGAGTAACAGAATAATTTTGTCTGAAAAATACTTCAAAAGGAAATTTGTGAAACATGTACATATAAATCTAAAAATTTCGTTACTGTTATCGATTTTGAGCATGATACAGTTTGTTTTTTCATTGTTGAGAACTGAGTGATTCTCTAGAATGTAACCTTTGAATTATTTTATCATTATGATATATTTGCAATTATAATAGTAAGTTTGCACCTTTTAATATAAGGTTGCTATCATCAGCATAGTTGAACATGTGAGCAGTTTTTATATCTGCTATAACCTCATCAATATTGTTGATGAATATAATGAATATAATGAATGATATTGGACCAAGAATACTACCCTATAGGACTCCCATAGACACACTTAAAGCATCCGATCTTGTTATATTGTCTTTTTGATTCAGTTCAATTATTTGTTTCCTGTATTTCAAATATGAATTGAACCAGTAGTAGGATTTTCTACGAATTCCATATTTATAAAGTTTCCATAATGAAATGTCATGATCTGTGCAATTGAAAGCTTCTAGGTCTTCGTTTCTTAGGTACATCAATGCAATTTCAATTGACTAATTTTTTAGATAACTATGCCGGTAATTGAAAAATTTTTTGAGGTTTGTGAATAATTTCCATTGCTTTTTCAAAAATGTTTGATATAGAAATACATGTTGAAAAACTGATTGACCTGAAGTTGGAAATGTGCGACTCATCCCCTTTTTTATGAAGTGTTTTCACTACTATCTTCAGTACATCTGGAAAAAATCCTTCCTCATATGATTTATTGAAAAGAAAGGTCGTAATACATACAATCTCATGAACATAGCTTTTTGGTAGGTATGTGTTGTTCTTCATTTTGTTTATTATTGAGAATATCTTATATTCTGTGACATTATTCAAGAACAGAGTGTAACTGTTGAAAGCTATAAATCTTTCAAAGCCACTAACCTTACCAATATTCTTCTGTGTTGTCAAGAATTCAAATTCGGTGAAGTATTCGTTGAAGCTGTTGGCTACCTTATATGGATTATCGTATTCAAATTGTACGGTTTGGGATGTACATATCACTTCTTTGATAATCTGCGAAATCGTTGTGAACAGTTGGTATGAGAACATTCGGCAAAGAAAATTATAACACAAGGTTTTCAAACGAAAACGAAACAAAATCCTTACTAGAGTCATTATGGAACCCATCAATTTTTATTCAGAGAAATACATTTCTTCACTGAATTTTCAACTCCACCCCTGTGCGAGAATGAGAGTCACCTTCAAATTTTCATCGTGGAAGTCGAGTGAGATTTTGTTCCAAAGCTCTTGGAATTTTCTCTTTTTTAAATTTTGAAATAAAAATTTTGTAAAAAATTACATTTGGAAATTTGAACTTATTTAGGAAATCAGTTACTACTCAGTTGATTAATATTTGAATTGCAAGTGCAGGTAAAAGTTATGGGTTACAAAATGTAAGGGCTATTGGATTCTGGTGCGTCGGCTACTATTTTTGGGTGTTGTGGCTGAAAAACTATAAGAGATTTGGGTATCACGTTGGACTCTTCGAAGAAAACTCGATATACGGTAGCAAATGGACTGTGAGAGTATTGGAGTATGTTTGGTACTTTTTAGCGTTCAAGAGCAAGTAAAACTTGTTGAGGTCCCGGTAGCCCCAAGTTTGTATCATAACCTTATTCTGGAGACGAATTTTAGGAAAGCTTTGTGGATAGATCTGGACTTGACACATAATGAGTGGCATTTTTCTAAAGAAGTTCATCATCTAGATGCTGTGGACCATTTGAGAGATCAGGTGGTATTGACGGAGATGGAGGAAGTGAAATGGCAAGCATTGATAGATAGGAACTCGGCTGCTATTGGGCGAGAAATTAGAATGTACAGATATGGCAGCGCATATTATAGTAACCACTTCCGATCTCATCAAACAAAGATACTACCCTGTGTCTCCAGTCATTCAACAACAAATAGACAAAAGAAATTGAATTTATGCTCAAAAATGATATTGTTGAAAAATCCAATAGCGCTTGGTCGTAAAGAATTATAAGAGACAAAATAATTAGAATTAATCAGAAATGATGAAATGTATAAAAGTGAGAGTTATAAACGTCTTCGTTAGTTACGAACATTATATGATGCTCAGACAAAATTGAGATATTTAGGTGAGGTTACACAAAATTTGTAAACATATGATAGAGAAATGTAGCTAATTTGTAAAGCATGCATCAACATTGTAAGTTGCCAAGTATTAGAAATATGAAACTTCAAAATTTGTATTCGTGACAATTAGTGATTTATATCCAGGCAAAAGAGTTGATATTCAACTTTTTTGTCAACAAAAGGATTCCTTTTCAAGCCTCAAAGAGAAACCGTGCTAATTTCATGCTCCATAAATTATTGGAAATTAAGTCAAAAACAATTAGAATACAAGTATTATAATAGTAATAAATTATATTCAAACTAAATCCAATACGACCTACCTTCAAAAGCCAATCCATAATCTGAATAAATCAAGAAAGTTTCTTATAGCAGATTTCCGCTTTTCAGAGTTTCAGAGTATTGTTACAATATCACTTCACATGTAAAGGAGAGAAACTATGTACTTTCACCAACAATTTCAAAAGTTTAAACTTTTCCCGAATAAAATATATGCATATAAAAGATCTGTCCGTATAGACAGGAGAGACAATAAATTTGAGTTTGAATTTTCGTGAAACTTTTTTAGCTAAAGCAAATAGAAAAAGTGATTCATATGAGAACTGAAATTTGACGTTTTCACAATGAAGTGCGTTCCGTAGGTATTTCATTCACGGTCCGGTTAGCATAGAACATATTTTTATGTCTTAATTGATGTTCCGAGAGTTTTTCATAGTTTTGTTCTGATATTTTACACGTTTATTAAGTTCTATATTCATATTTCGATAGTGTCTCTTTCAAAATTCATCCACAGGTACATTTGCAGATCGTATTGTTTCGTAGTGAGTTTTATTTGAGCAAGAATCCACATGAGGTGTTTGTGTCTGTGGGTTCTAGCCTAATTGGAATGCTTTGTGGTTCATTCGGTGAAATAACGACTAATAGAAAGCAGCGTTTATTATTGAATTTTACGTTTACATAAAATTTGGATATGTGTATACCATTTTATTTATTTTCTTTTTTCTACCACTCCCTATGTCAAGTGTCAACTGTCTCAATTGACACTTGTCACTAGAGTGCGTTCTATTATACCACATTCATCTCCCTCCTTTAAATTCAGAGATCCAGTCTCTGTGGAGGTCTCACCACTCTATTACTCCACCTGGAAACTGAAAGTCCTGTTGTAGGAGATACATTACCGTTATTATTTGAATTTCTGTAATGTAGGTACAATTTGTGGATATGATTTAGGTGGTTCTGATGTCACATTCAACATGCTCTTCCTTATACAATTTACATGTTTAAAAATTACTCTTTCTCCTACTCCAACTAAATAAGTTACACCACTAATTGTTTTCAAGATAATACCTTCTTTCCACTTCACTAGCCAAAGCCACCTATTGAAACTTTTTCACCAACATTGAACTTCTTAAAAGCTACATATGTATCTGGTTTTCCATACCTTATACAATTATTATTTGAAAGTTTCAACGTGTCTAACATAGTTTTCGGTTCATATTTGACTGACATGTATTTGGACCCAAGGACGTTGTTATACATGGTGTATTTACGTAGGGGAGCAAGAAATGTATACTCTCCATAGTTGCTCTATAGTTAAACTCGAATTTTGTAAACAATTCTTATGCAAGGCATTTTTCACTATTTTCACATAACCCTCAGCTAACCCATTTGACTGTGAATGATAAGGTGGTGATTTCAAACAGTCAATGCCATTGCCTTGACAAAAATGTTTAAACTCAGTAGAGTTAAATGGATGTCCATTGTCACTCACAATCAAATGCGGGATTCCTATAAATGAGTACGTTAGAGTTTCTCTATGGCTTTTGTTGTCCCAGTTCCATGCATAAGATAAACATTCTTTCATTTGGATTCACTGTCCACAATCAATAAGAAAGTATTATCTTTGAAATGGGAAAAATCAATGTGGATTTTTTGAAATACATTTTTTGTTTGTCTGGAATGATATTAAATGCTTTTCAGGTAAGTTGTTTTGGGTTATTTGACATGGCCTACATTTAATTATCATTATCTCAAGATCTTCATTTATATCAGACCACCACACCACAGATCTCGCCAACATTTTAGATTTCACCATTCCTAAAACTTTGGCTTCCAGGATTTCTGGTATAACTACTCTATTTTCCACCACGATGCAATCTCCCTCTGTTGACAATAGATTGTTTTAATGCATATGGTTTCAATAAAGGATCAATTTTATTTGAATTTGGCCAACCAAGTAAAATATTTTCTTTGACCTCAAAAGAAAGAAATACAAATACACGGAGCCACCAGCAGGAGCCAGGAACCAGCCGCACATTTGTGATTTCAGTTAATAGATCTTGTGTTTACAAGAAAACTATCAAAATCACCACGGAGGTAGCTATAGGTACCTGCGTGACATCCGAGTCCAGAAAATAATACAAATATGAAGATTATTGAGTGTCTTGATATATACTATAACAATTTTCAATTCAAGGTAATTCATTAGCAACGTCGAACTTGAAGTGACCAACAGATAATCCGCTTACCAACTCTGCAGAGGCGTACCAAAATAATATTTTTATTTATTTAAACACATAGAAAATTTGGTGAAAATTGTTATAGTAGGTGGCGCTACCTGATGTCAATGGTAGAACTGATTACATTTTCTTATTATGCCTAACACAGTACTTCAAAAAAACAGATAAATTTACAAATTAATTATGTTCCTTTTATATAGTGAGAGAACTACAAAGCAAAGAAATAATTACCTATGATATGCTTATGAAGTTTCAGAATCCTTCGACTCGGTCGAATTGGAATCCCCAGTCACACTTAAATCTATTATTATTTGGTCGAAGACAGTGTCTACCATCCCGTCCAATCTCCACATTTTTTCTTCTTCCTTGATCACATGTGCTACATCATTAGCCCAATCTTCTTTCTGTATCCGTTCCATTGCGAGTTCTTATAACCGTTGGACATCAGAAATTTTATATGTCACGTTTTCACGAGCTACGTAACTCCTAATTTGAGCCCAGATTAATTCTATCGGATTCAACTCGCAATGGTAAGGGGGAAGTCTCAAACTAGTGATGCCTTCAGTACGAGTTATTGTATCCACCACATGCTGGCGATATCTGTCACGATGCTGTTTAATGACACTCATAAGCTCGGCCTTAACCATGTCCTCGGAAAATGGAATTCATTTTTGTCCTAACCAACTCTGCATGTCTGCTTTTCTGGTGGTCATAGTTGGCAGCTGTTTTACTAATCGGCTGTGATGAGGAGCGTTATCCATTACTATTACCGAATTTGGCACGACTCGTGAAAGAAGGGATTTAAACCATCCTTCAAAGCGTTGGGCGTCCATGTATTCGTGATAATCCCCCGTTTTTTTGAATAAAAAAAAATGAGTGCACTATTGCCTAAAAAGCCACTCTCGATACCTATATGGGCAATAATTAGTCGTTGCCCTTTCCCCGTTGGTCCGCGTAACCCTGTTGATGAACCGTCCACAAATGCTTGACGATAACTAATTACAGTAGTATCTTGCCAGATATTAGATGCTGTGTGACCAGCATTCACCCACGTTTCGGCCAGATAATAAATCTTTTTGTAAGCAGAACGCATTTCTCTAGTAGAGCGAAGATATCTCTGTCGCCATGAGACTATATCTTCTCTTTCTATCAAGACATTTACGGGATCATTTGGCATACATAAAATTTGAATCTTCTTCTTCTTATTATTTTCCTTAACTTCTCTTTGCTCATTTTTGGAATGAGATCATTATCCACTACCTTTGTCCTAATGGATTCGATGGTTGGCGCTTTATTCTCAAAAAAAAAAGAATGAATGGTATAGCCTATAAAATTTTTCTGGTACTCGTCCAATTCAATTTTTTTTCTACCACAACAATGTACTTTTGGAGCTTGCACAATCCCAGTCACCTTTTTTTCACGTACAATGCGTTCAATTGTCGACACGGATATTCCCGTTAAAAATGAAC
>WOGL01002069.1:0-10402 GCA_015342145.1 Leptinotarsa rubiginosa | reverse complement strand
ACTTATTTTCAAATTGATTACTTCCTTCCTTTCTTTGGAAGATTCCCTAATTTTTTTTGTATCGAGATGGAATAGTAGAAAGCCAAAAACTTTCTTTCCCAAAAACCTCCATTTTGTTTTGAAATTGATTCCAATTTTATAACCTTTTGCATTGAATTATTTATTCGAAAATAGGATCACGTAATTCACAAAAACTATAGTAAGTGAGTAAGTAAGTACTTTATTTAACTACTTTATATACTTTATATGAATTATTGTAATGAGTACAAAGCATCAGTTAATGAATTCACTAAACTAAATAAATTGATCTATATGGCTAAGTAGTAAGTTATATACAAATGCAGGCTGAACGATCAATTTTCACTTGCTATTGTCCAACTCGTGTTAGGAATCACATGTTAAAAGGTAAGACGTCGTTAGTCCTTAGCTCGCACACGTTTAGACTTCTGAAGGTAGTCGTTCATAGGGGGGCCACAAGCGGGTTAACGAAATAACATATTTTGAACATATTTTTGAACTTGTGTTTCATATGTCCAAGTAAATCATGCTTAAACTAGAGCAGTCATTCCATTAGTTGCTTCTATAACTTATTCTTCTGTAGGTTTTTGATTGAACTATTTTTTTAGATTACAATTCTCCTTTGTTTTGAATAAAGTTGTTTTATGCATTTTTCCATGTAAAATATATTCCATTATTCCTAAAGATCCTCTTCTTGTTTTATAATACTAACCTTTCCAGTGATATCCAAGGGAACTGAACCGCATTTGCAGAAACTATGGTTGGTAAAAAATGATTCATTCAGAAATTAAATGGAATACATCGGTAAAAACATATATTAAAATTAGTTTGAGGCACTATTCAATTGTAACGCATAATTCAAATATTTAAAGAAACTATCCCCTACTAACCCCAACCCAACTACAAATGTATATTCAAGGTTCTTTTTGTGACAAAAACTTATATTGAGATTAGAATGTGGTACTATTTCACTGAAATGAATTATTCGGTCAACTAACACACTAACCCTCCTCCTAACTAAAGAGTTCACCACCAATTCTTTTTCATAGAAGGTTCAATTTTTAATCCCCTTATGTGTGAATGTGAATGACTTCACGCTGGTTTGAGCATAAGGTTTCATGTACAAAACTGAAATTTTTTCAACAAGAAAGTTTACCAGAAAAATGAACCCCGCATTATTTTGTCACTTATATAATAAAGCTCAACAGTGCAAACCTCAAGTTAGTAACTACTGGGGTATAAAACCACTCAAAATTTCAATATGTAAGTCGGAAGCAGACTATATTTAATGGAGGTAAAAATAATTGTTTCGGCTGTCTTGTTTCAATAAGTGTTCAACTGGTTGGTATTAGTTGAGATATTTCTAAACATCTGACAATGACCGTGGTCTTTCTCATCTATAGAAAAAAATATATAAGTATGTACATATAAAGGCTTCTGGAGTACTTTATTATTTAGATTATGGAAAGTGGAAAAACTCAAAAAGCCCAAAAGACATAAAAGGAAATGTATCTTGGTAAACCCAACCCTAGTTTTTAGGCATACCTATCTGAGTAAGTGCGACAATTATTACAGTTTTATCACAAAATGTTTGTGCATGTAATTAATGTTCTTCTTACCCCTGCAATAGCATCCGAAATACTAGGTGCAGGTTCTTTAGCCTTTTCTTTTCCAAACAATCTATTCATTTCTGATGTCTTGAATCCTGGTTATAATGTTGACACAAAAAAATTAAATGTTTTAGATTTATAACTTTTATGATTATAAATAGTAATCGAGCAGGGTTGCCACTAGTCAATTAAATTTCGTACTTGAGATATGTTCCAAAAATACTATTTTCTTAACCGCTACTAAACAAAATTTTTGACAGAGGATACTTGAAAAATATATAATTGTTGAAAACTTTTGAAACAAGATGGTTGTGTGCTGTATCAATTGCCTGATTTATCGTCGGAAAATGAAAACGATAAAATGCTGACAGAATCATATGATTCTATTCATTTAGGTGAGTAATATTCAACATATTGTTTTTGTAGTTTTCTCAAAACAAAATAATCATCCATTCAAATATTTCAAATTTAAACCTGTCATCTGCCAGGTGTTACACCTGAACAAAATCATCGGTTAGTATTTTGACGTTTGGTCAACCAGTTTTCAAGAAACCGTGTTTCACTTCTAACCGGTTTTTCAGTTTTTCTACAATAGTGGTAATTTAGAACCACCAAACCGCATTTCTGGTTACTTTTGGAACACATCCTATTATTGAGCGTTCAAACAAGTTACAAATAAAAGTGGTAAAAAACTAGAAATTTTCATTTCTTTTTTCATTTACAGGTACCTAACTTACCGATCTGACGTTTCATTCGTGTAAAGCGGTAACTTTCAATTCAATTTCAAGTTGCCTCCATGCAACATTTTAAAAAATTCCTAATTTTTGTGAGAGAATGGAGTCATTTGGCGCTTCGTCAGAATAATAGATTATATATACTATGTAGATGTTTGAAAGAAACTAGAAATGTTGGTATAATAAACCCGTTTATTTATGGCGAGAGATTTCCCTGATGCTTATCAGGGAAATCATATTAAGCTTTTGAATGTATTTGGAAACTCCCCTCATAGAAGCTTTTGAAGTTGAAGAATCTTATGTGAAGTATTTTTGTATCCATTCCAACTGCATCATCCATTTTTTCTCGTTTTTGAAGTGGTCTCAATGTGATGAATAATAATTCCTGATTTTATTGTCTACGCAGTCATGATGTTTTTTCAATGTAGGTCTGAAACAGTGAGGCTATGCAAAGTTCAGGCGTCACAATACATTGTGACGCCTGAAGATGATATCGTATTGCGAAACACGTGTAGCAGTTTTGTGAACTTTCAAGTGGAAATCTCACATTGAAGTGTGTACTTTTGAACACGTTATAATGAATGTTCATCATGTATCACGCAGTTCTTTCACATTATTGTTCCTTGATTATCTGAAAACTATCACGAGAATAAGCGTATGCTTCCTAAAAGATAGTACCTATAACGCAGTACTCTCGATTTTCTCCATTGATCAAATATATGTACACCATTTAAGTACAGAGAATTAGATTTATATAAAATTAAAATAAAAGTAGAAAATGACAAAACTGAGCTTATTACTGAATTCAAATATCTAGGATTTAATTAATTGAATAACTATATACAGAAAAAAATCCTAATTGCATGGTTGAGTGTTGGGACAATCTTGAAAAAAAAATATGAGACATTATACAACCACATTTCGAATATTTTCCCACTCTTTTATACACTACCTACTGATTTAATTAAAATGAGAATACTACAGAAACTACAGAATCGCGCAATGAGAATTATGTTGAGATGTGACAGGAGTACCCCTATATCTTGGATGTTAAATTCTCTAGAATAGTTATCAATAGAAAGAACAAATTGTAATTTTTAATAATCAAATCCACCAGTATAATACAAGAATAAGAAACAATTTGTATGTAAATAATCAAACAAAAACGTTTAACACTGAAACAATAATTTTCAAAGGATTTATTGAGTTTAACAGTCTATCTGAAAATGTAAAGTCTTCTACCAGTCTTATTCTGTTTATAAGGAACTTATTAAACCATGTAAGATACCAAATTATTGTTTTTTTTTTGTATTTTTAATTATTGTAGGTAGTACTTATTAACAAATATCAGTAGATTTTTTAATATTGTGTTTATATGTGTAATAATGTTAACATTATTATCATTGTTGTATATTACTAGTATGTATATACCTTATTTGAATAAAGCATTTCATTTCATCTATATATACTATTTTATTCTACCACATGATAAAAAAATTGTATTTTTCGGAAGCACAAAAATTTCAAAACAATCCAAATTAATGTTCGAAAATGATAAGATACTATTGGAAAATCCCAATATACCAACGATTAAACGATAACACTTCAGAAGATTGAATATTTCTTCTAAAACTTTTTATTTTGAGAATATTTTCGAGTATCTGAACGTTTCCGGATGTCTAAACTCTTCCATTATTCAAATCTCCTTTTATGCCCATTAAAATAGCCATACTGATGTCGTAATTCGCCACCCACGGAATTTTTCCGTCATAGTTCTTCTCTCTCTCTCTAATGTAATCATTTACTACAAGCAATGTGAAAGTGATGTAACGCCCAAACAAGAAGGCTAACTTACAAGTTTAGCCTTCTTGACGCCCAATCCTAGTTGTCAAGTCTATTGATAAAAGATTTGTTTTGAGTTCTCTACCATTCAATCTTGCGCAGATAATAAAATTTGTTTTAGTTCATTTAGAATTGTTCTGATTCTGTTCCCAAAGTGTTTCTGTTTTTTTAAAACCAATTCGGAACTATTCTAGAACGACAAATGAAATATTGTTGTAAGGGCTGGTTGAAACTTTTATATTGCACATAATCACTAGTTAAATTTGTGTTGTGTATGAATGGGACAATCTTTTGCTTTCGTTAACCTATTCTTCATTCTTATTCAATCTTCAATTTGAAAATTTATAATTAAAATTACAAACGAAACAACCAACAAAAAATAAATAACAACATGAATTTTTCTGTTTTGGTTTTTCATTTGTGGAAATTATTACAGAACTGTTCTGTATCTTGCGCATCGATTATGCGACAAATCCGATCGATTCTCTAGCAGTTCGAAGTAGAGAACCAAAACAAACCTAAAAATCTGTCACAGTTTTACCACAGAATCCTGTGGTTTTATACTGATTGTTTCATCGTTTCATCAATTATGAAGAGCTGAAGAGTAGAGTTACAACAAATATTTGGTTCTAATTTTAATGAAAAGGAAAATATCGTTTATCGGTATTTACTATTTACAGTATTCTTGAAAATAAGTTTGAAAGCGACAATGTCCAAGGCAAAGAAGATTTTAGAGGAGGCTAGGGAGATTCAA
Organism: Leptinotarsa rubiginosa; assembly: GCA_015342145.1. Taxonomy (NCBI): domain Eukaryota; kingdom Metazoa; phylum Arthropoda; class Insecta; order Coleoptera; family Chrysomelidae; genus Leptinotarsa; species Leptinotarsa rubiginosa. Next base: position 5,444 of record WOGL01002069.1, on the reverse strand, counting down.
ACTCCTGAATTAGATTTATTTGATAGAGGGATTTCCTCATTCGAAGAGATGCCTGGTTTATGTAAGTTATTACAAATTTATTAGGCAATGTTTCAGAAACTCGAGTCGGGAAGTTTTACTAAATGATAAGCATTATTATGATAAAAGAATGAATCCCTTTATCAAAAGTTCATATACTGCAATGAATTTATTAAGTTTCATATTATTTCCTTAAATGTAAGTGTCCACACTCCCATCACAGAAATTAAATGCTTATTTTCACATACATTTTTACTTATTGTTCAGACTGTTCTTTTTTTTAATTACCTAGAAAAAACCTGAAAAGTGGCATAAACCTGGAGGTGGCATAAACAAATATCTGAATTGGAAAAGTTCCTCATATGTTGCTCTATTTGCTAGCAATTCAAGCTAGGAAAACCAAACTCTGCACCCCAAAGTCCTAAAGTTGGCATTGCTCTTTATGGTGTGTTTATGCAACAACACCTAGGAACTAACTGTAATAACTAGCTCCTAAGATATACGATGGAATTGGCTGATACTTGATGAAAATCCCTATAGTATTCAAGAAACATTAAACAGTTTTACAAAAACGCAACACGTGCTTCGCTATACTATAGCTTCTTCAGGGGTGCTTATACTATATAGGTCTGTATTTAGTAGAACTACAACTTCTGACGCAGAATAAATTCAAAGCAAGCAATTCTCTCAAACCCCAGAACTGCAACACTTCTTTCGATACGCCTTTCACCAACCAAGTTGGCGTCTTTAGGAAATGAAGTAGACAGTTTACTTCATCTCCTGAAGACGTCAATTAGTTTTTATGTAAACTCAGGTAAAATAAAATTATAAGTCATTACCTAGGCCCAAGGTAATATATTTCAAACTGTTATTATATGAAGCACAAATTGAATAGAATTTAATCAAGATGAGTATAACGAAACACGTGTTACGGTTTTGTAAACTGTCCAGTGAAAATCTCACAATAAAATGTTACTTGAATAAAAAATGGTATTTAGTTAACAATCAGCCATTATTTTAAGACTATTTTCTGCAAACATAAAGTTACTTCAAATTATTCATTATTGGATTAACCAGAGTAAATTGGATATAATTTGATTACAACATAGTTAGAAATTATTTCTATTTTTTTTGTAAAAAATCACTTTAGTATCAAGCTTCAATTGCATAATATGTATCTATAAAATATTTCTGGAGTACAATTTTCAAAATCTATAGTTCACAATTTCTGAAACCACATTGCTGATTGCGGATTTGTGGTTTGTTAGTTGATATATTATCAAATCACTACCAAGGACTGACATCATTAGCTCAAGACAATAGGCATATCATAAATTGGAATGATATTAGTAATTACAAGCTTTTATATCACTATCTAGTCAGAAATATCAACAACTGTTTGATACATTGTGCATTATAGAAAAAACGAGGGGTGAATGAGAAACATTCAATGACTTTCCACTTCGACACAATCTTTCAGATGATTCTTCACGAGTAATCTTAATTGGGAGCTTGAAACCACATGTGAAAGATACGACAGCCAATTAAAAAAAAATCAAATCTACCATTTATATAATTGTTATTTCAGCTGTTCATTCTAATTTTATTTGTTATTTCATAGTCCTAACTAGTAGAATTTGAGGAAGTTACTTGCAACGAATCTTCCAATGGAAAACCCATGAGAGAGAGAGAGAAGAGTGGTTTTTCAGGGATTCGGTCTGTTTAGAAAGTAAATGATACTCTTTTTAGCTGCCCGAGCTTTCGCTAATGTTTATTAGCTATATCGAGAGCTGTAGTATAAAAAACAACAATATATAGAAAACATAATATGGGAGAAAACAGTTACACACATATGCTATAATATGATACATTCATTCTAAAATACTAATCATCCCCAATTTTTAGGTAATTGAAAAAAACAGCATCATATTATTGAAATTAGTTTTGGTTATGACAAAATTGCAATAATATTATTTCTATAATGATAATTACTTCTGAAAATTTCCATTTCTGGTACCACTTCCTTCTATTATTCTGCAAGCTTAGTATTTCCCACAGTTTTTAAAAGTATCTAAGAACTACAGAATTTGAATTTTTAAGCATTGTCTTTATAATGTTGATTAGATAAAATATGATTGTTAACATACATGTTTTCTTTACAGTGAACATGTCACAGCTCACCCGTCTCACTCTAAGTCACAATAAAATAAAAAGTAAGTATTTATATTGTAAGTGAAACACTTAAATATTTATTACTGTTACTAGGTTGTTCTGATTGGTTTACATTGTGACAGACCTCAATGGCTTCTCTTAGAAGTAGGGGGTCGTAATGTGTTGAATTATAAGGGACAGCAGTTTCATTGTATTTTATTACGTGGTCTTGAACAAAAATATCATTTTTCAAGTGACATGATGTCATAAAAACAAAAGTGGCGCAGTCGGTATGATTGTGAAAGTGAAAAAATTCTTCATGAAATTAATAAATTTTGCAACTCTGCTCAGAACAAAGCAGATTATGTTATTACTAAAAAGTGTGAACAATTATACCGGTATGAAGTTAGCAATCATTTTTCAGCCGCTGTTGGTAATGAATAAAAAATGATTGGGAGATGGAATTGTACCACAACTACCAGTTTACTCAATTAAATAATTGATTACCAAGAGACGGTATATTTTGAGGTAGATTTTGGCAATGGTTTATACTTAAACAACATTTAACCGTACAGCAGTTTTTAATTAAATGGTCTGTTTCTACTGGGACATGTTCCGCAGTAGCAGGTTTAGAAAAGTTAGGTGCTTCAGCTTCCATTCGACAACAGCCTGGATTTTATTCTCTTCAATCATTACTTCGGTCGTGAAAGCATATGTTCTTCTAGAGCTAGAAAAATGTACTATTTATTCAGTAATAGCTAATTATTTATTTTAGGTATTCCCCCGGGTCTTGCAAATCTCACGAACCTAGAGATATTGAATTTGGCAAATAATCATATAGAAGAACTACCTCTATCACTTTCATCGATGCCAAAATTGAGAATCTTAAATGTCTCACTCAATCGACTGTATAAGTTACCGAGAGGATTTGGTGCATTTCCCGTTTTAGAAGTGTTAGATTTGACCTACAATAATCTCAAAGAGGAGTCTCTGCCTGGAAATTTTTTTATGATTGGCAAGTAATTTAAATTTTTTTGGAAGCCTAACAGCGTCAAGATATTTTCGACTTGTCAGTGTGAGAGCAAAGTTTGTTCCTACAGTGTTCTAGTCATCTCTTGATGATGCTAACTTCACAAATATTTATGTAACATATTTTAGGTACTTATATATTGTTATTTTTCAGAAACGTTGAGAGCACTTTATTTGGGTGATAACGATTTCGAATACCTTCCATCTGATGTCAAAAACTTGAAAAATTTACAAATCGTAAGTACATTTTACTATCTTACTCGCTTCTGTTTTCAATCTACTACATGTCTCTCAACACACGACACTAGACTAGAATTTTATTGAATTAGGATTCCCTAATATACAGGTTAGCTAACTTGAAGTATAGTATAATCAACTAAATTTATATAAATACAACTTTATATACATACACTATTTGAACTGAACAAAAAGAAATGTTCAATTTGCATTATGAATATATTTTAACAGTTCGTTATTGAAAATCTTCAATGATGGTTTAGATTTAATTGAATCAGGTAAATCATTGAATCGGACAAAACCTTTGGAAGACTGAACTGCTCATACTACTTCTTATGTTTGTTCTATTTATATGAATATGACTGTTATGCTTGGTAGAATGGTGATGAATGTCCTTATTGAAAGTTGTTAATGACAGTAAGTTTGGTGGGGTCACTTTATTTAACAATTTATAAATGAAAACCGTGGAACAATAGAATAATCTTTTGGATACTGAGAGACATTGCACGAGCATGGTAGAAATTGGTGTATATCTATTACATTTTAAAATTATTCTCATTCCCCGATTTTGTAGTTTTTGTATTTGTTGCACTTTGTTCTAATTAAAAGAGAATAAAATAGATGCACATTAGTCAAAATGGAGTTGGATTATTGATTTATATACCATAATTTTTGTATCTATCTGTTGACAAATTATTGGCGATTCTCGAGAAAAAATATAATTTTTTTGCAATTTTTTCTTCAACAAGATTTAATAGCTTGTTTACTCTGATGAACATAGTTTTTGTTGCCGTCCTCAGCTTATAATTTCCAACAACTTGTCAGACAAAACTTAAAACAACTTATATATATATATATATATATATATATATCTTGTAACATATATAAATTACGTGTCACGTTGTTTGTCCGCGATGGACTCCTAAACTACTTAACCGATTTTAACCCAATTTGCACACTGTGTGCAGTTTGATCCAACTTGAAAGATAGGATAGCTCACATCTTGATTTATAGTCGCAATATTATTTTATTGTAAATTATTTGTCTATTATTTGACATTCACAATTATCTGTTAACTCCAAACGATTTTTAACAGATGGCGATATCTGTTGACTGGATTGAGTAAGTAATCAATAGATGGCGCAGCTATGTTAAACCTACAAACGTGTCATACAAGCTACAATTCAGTAGCATAACCACCACGTGTTGTTGAGGCCAAAGTATAAGTTAAATTTATTTTGTAGTAAAAGAAATACCGTGAAATTCAATTGTTTTTACTTTTTAAAAAGATCACCGGAAATATTCTTTCGTTTAGCTTTTGCCATGTCTATAAATAAGTCTCAAGGCCAAACAATGCCTATTTGTGGTTTAGATTTGGAAAATCCATGTTTTTCTCATGGACAACTATATGTTGCATGTTCATGTGTAGGGAAACCGTCGAATCTATGTTGGCTAAAGGCAGGTTAACCAAAAATATTGTGCACCAATTAGTGCTCAATTAAATTGAAATTAAAAGTATTTATAATTCAAAATAATAAATATTATTGTTAAAGATTTAAGACTGTCTGCCCTATTTCATTCATAAGCTTAAGTGTTACATGTTATTTACTAACAGTTTTGTAATATACTCATTTGTTACAAAATTGAATAAAAATAATAAATTTTAAAATTAATTCTTTTGTATTGATTTTTGCTTAATATCAACTGTATGAAAATTTTAATCAATCGTGTTCAAAGTCCTTCCCCTTCAAATCTCAATCCGGTGGATTTTTATACCAGCTTTAATGTTTCCGTCTTCGTTCGTAAACAATAATTTCATTGTACTAAGGGGTTACGCTAGTAGAAAATCTGTCATGGAGGTCGCCACATTTTTTTACAAATGGCTTCTATGTAAAAAAGCATGGTGGTCCCCGTGACTGATGTTCTCCTACCGTTCCCCTTGAATAGTTTACTACGATGTAATATAACAAAAACCTTAGCCACAGCAACGCGTGGCCGGGTCTGCTAGT
>WOGL01002068.1:0-10401 GCA_015342145.1 Leptinotarsa rubiginosa | reverse complement strand
AAATTAGCGTTAGATGTTTGACTTTTAGCAACATCAAACATATTATAAACAAAACAGAAACTTGTAAAATATGATTTTGATTATTTATTTCAAAAATAAACTTAACAAAATTTATCAAACCTATAAAAATAACTTAAACTTCTATAATTGTTTTAACGGAACAAATATCAAAAATTAAATCAAGTGTAATCCGCATATGCAAATGTCAGAATGTATATCTGCGACTTCTTGTTCAGCACTGACCAAGTCCATAGAAGCCTCGGATTCTGGCATTGTTTCCCAAAACACCCTTTTGCTAATGGGCATTAGTGGTACCAGATCTTTGAGCAGTTTTGCTTTTTTGGATGCTGCAATGCCACGGGTGGGAAAAGTTTGTGTGCTAAAAGTCATAGGGTTATGCTTTTTCTGTATAAAATCCAACACCTTATATTCATCTGAAAAATATGTTTTATATTGCATACCCCGGCTTCCTTTTGTGAAACAGACTTCAACTAATCATTCAGAAGAAAAGTCATCAATGGATCATCTTGCTTTCTTGCACTTCTTTTCTTATTTGGCCACATGTGAAACTCATTCAATTGCAGAACTTCTAATTTTGTTCTGGATGATTCGACGGCTTCTACCAATTCCTGGAAATCATATATGTTTCTCTTCCGTAAGTGTTTCTGCTCGATACTACCGTGGATGCTGTCTGCGCTCAGATGGGTATGGCCTTTGGTGAGATATCGAATCACAATTTTATTCGGACCAGTTACACGATTCACTTCAGTCACAAGTGAGGTGTACAGAACCCAGTTCTTATTCTGAGCAGTACAATTATCAGCCCAAAATACAAAATCCATAGAATCCCTTTCCTTCTCAATAACTTTGAACATAGCATCAACAAGCGCTTCAGCTCTGCGTCCTCCTAAGGCTTCGTGCCATAGCACACAGTAACTTTTATTAGAGTGATTTTTGCCTAGAGTGGCAAACGTTTGATTGAAAACCACCAGTCGACTTGTGAAAAATGCAGTCTTGATTTGGGGCATTATGGGTAAAATAATCACTTTTTGTAAATCCATAGAGTAAACCCGTTTACTTGTTGAACATGCATCTGTTGTTTCATCTGAGTTCTTTTTACATTCTAAATTTGCTTTTGCAGCTTTGGCACGGTGTACATCGAATTTATTTTGGATGTTTTCACTATATTCGTTTTCCAAAATGATTCTTAGAGATGAACACTCTTCACAGGCATCCGACTTGGGTTGATATATTTACCTTCGTGGCGCGAAAACGAGCAGAATTAACCAAACGTTTAGTTCGCGAACTGCACGATGCAACAATACTGCTCGGCGACAACATCCTTCCACGATGCTTGGTTTGTCCAGATTGACCATAGAGTATAGAGACTGACTTGCACGTGCAGTTAATTTCTAAATTGTAATGGTGGGGATACCCCACTTGATACTGAATCCTACAAATTTCCCACAACAAAACACAGTAACAACAAAAACCGTAACAAAACGCAGTAACTGCCCATCAGTTACTGTGTTTTGATATAGGATTTGATGAATACTGTGTTTTGTACTGGTAAAATAGGTTTCAGGGGAGCAGTTACTGTGTTTTGAATGCATTGTATTTTCATTATTTATTGTACGATTTTAGTTCGTAAAATACCGAAATGTTCAACAAAACACAGCAACTACAAAACCTGATAAACCTGCGTTTTGACCAAAATGTTAGTTGCTGTGTTTTGTTATGGGACAGCCGAATTGTTTACGTGATGACAGTAATACATGAAAATCACTTGGGATACCAAATTATACATACTAGTAGAATAACAGATAACACTCCAAAAATTTCGGATCTTAAGCGAAAACCAATGAGATGAATATTTGATTCTTATATTGCAAATTGAAATATATATTTTCAGCATTTGCTTTGAATAATCAGAATTGAATGTTTCAACAGAATTACGTTTCGGATTTCATTTAAATTGCTATTAACAATTTAAGTACGTCTACTTCAGCTAATTCATACATTTTTCCGAAAACATTCAGTCTCATCGGCAATGCAACAGAAGTATCTTTATACATGAACTCGAAAGTTCTAGAAGAGTTGAGATGTATGTGAATAGAGGTTTCTTCAGCTTCGGTTTCAGTGAGTAATCACCGTTTGAAAAAAATTTTCACAACGTCGTTTCATGACTCACGGAGCCGAATTGAGTAATTAAGCACGATATAACAAAAACTCATGAAATCAGAAAGATGTTACTGAATCTGATATTATTAACCGAATTTGATTGATTAGTATGAAACAATGATTTTAACCATGAATATCAATCAGATAACTTTCTGCGACAACATTGAAACTACTATTTCCAATCCAATTACATCCATCCTCAACTGATAACAGTAATCGGCGAAATAACTTAGGGTCAATCAATACAAAACCGCTTTTTTATTACAACTTAAATATCCTAGTATCCGAACAAGGAAGCGATTTAGAACATGTTCAAATTTTTTTTTAAATGACAAAAATTACCCCTTGAAATAAAAATCATAACTCAAGTTACAATTAGTATACATTTCCACTTTTATATAATTGTCAATTTCAAACATATATTTTTGATTTGGGGTTAAGGTCTTATAGGTGTCACTGTCAGTTCACTTCAGTTCATCTTGTATTTTCATCTCACGCGCAATTTAATCATACTTCACAGAGGCATTGGCAGGTCAGTTTTTCAGTCGCTATGATAATTACTCATCCATTTTCCTGAATGAAGGAAGTTTGCTACAAAATTTATCATTTATTGCTACACAACAAGATGGAGTTTTCGTGAATTACTACAACCAAAACATTTTTCAGAATATGCAATCAATAAACCAAATTGGTTAGGCCTCCCAAAACTTTTCTCACATCGCCTTCAAGGCACTTTCCTAACCTTCATATATTTTTTCTGTAACACATTCTAGATTTCATCATGTTCCTCGCGAAAAAATGAAAAATATTACATTTAGATAATTCTTGAGAGAAGTATTTTGTTTGTCTATTTATTGTCTTGCTGAACGCATAACCAGATTTACTTATATCAGATTTTCCATTGCACTTGCTGCATGCTCAATAATATTCTAGTTCTAGATTTCATTCTATTATTGAACATTCCGAATCGACGTCAGCAACTATGGAAAATTGACATTTCTAAAAAGAAAACTTCAACTATGTAATTTTTTCACAGAACTTAGAAAAAAAGTCAGTCGATGTAATTGAATATCGCATTCTTTTAGAGAAAAATCGGTTTATATGATCCCTATCCATTTCTCATAGAACAATGTGCGGATTGATTTTTATGTCAATTCTCAATTATCTGAATGTTATTATTCAATAGGTGCAACTGAGAAATAAAAAACTATCTGAATTGAATGTAACTGTTATTAATTTTGAATAGTTATATGAGTGAAAATGAGAATCATGAATAACACAAAATATATATTTGAAAAAAATACTGCCCACATTTCAATAGGTGAGTCGTCTTTAACGCTGAATAAAAACGATGCTTTCTTTGTATACATCTCTGACTGTATTATATATGAATTGTGGTTTAATATTCACACTTCACTCTCCAGTTGACAGAAAATGTTGTTAAATTTGATAATCGGAGCGACCAGTCATTATCCCAATGAGGTCGGGTCAAACCAGAAACCGGTAGTATAAATAAAATCAACTAGTGTTAATTAGACAACAGTGATTTTATTCATTTCATCAAAGTGATCATGAATTACCACAAAATAAACAAGTTATCAATCACACATATTTTGATAATGCTCGTTTGTCAAAAATACAGCTACAACTATTTGATTGTCAAGTACTCTGATGCACCAAACGTTATTTCCAAATGAGTTTTGAAAGTGACCAAAATATTATATTGAGAAGAGAATTGCAGGGTCTTTCAACAGGTTCTCCCGAACTTTGACAATTGATAACGGCCATCTTGGTGGAGCTACATCATAGAAAATAGTTGTCATTTATTCAGTCTGTTTTTCCAAATCACCGTGGATGGATATACGAGTAGCACTCACAAAAATGGCGAATATTTAAATTGTTTCAACAAAATGGGTATTCTGTTCGACCAGCGTACCGCGCGCTTCGCCATTTTAGGGTCGCCATAAATTTCAGTCCTCGGGTTCCACGATCGACCAACATCTGTACATCAACAAAATGCAAGATCTGCCGAAAACATCGTCGATGTCTGTGAGAGTGTACGGGAAAATCCAAGGCAGTCGATTTCGCGTCGCTCACAAGAACTTGGCCTTTCGCAGACCGCGACTTGACGGATTCTGCATCGTGACTTGGGCCTGAACCCGTACAAAATTCAACTGACCCAGAAACTGAAGGTGAACGACTATAGACAACGACGTGTGTTCGCTGAATGGGCTCTGGTGCAGTTGGCAACTGACTTTGATTTACATCGAAAAATCATCTTCAGCGATGAGGCCAATTTCTGGATGAATGCGTAGGTGAACAAACAAAATTGTCGAATTCAGGACGATATCAAGTGACATGAGATTCAAGAGCATCCAATGCATCTTCAGAAAGTCACTGTTCGGTGGGGATTTTTGGCTGGTGGCGTCATCGGTGCACAATTCTTTGGGAACGACGTTGGCCAGTCCATCACTGTCAACTACTAGCACTATAGGTCGATGATTACCAACTTATCTTGGCCTAAATTGGATGATCTGAACCGAGTTGGTAAGATTTGACCCCGTCAGATTTTTTCTTGTGGGTTTTTCCTCAGTCGCAGTTGTATGCGAATAAGACACAGCCACAGCGGTCTCCAAAGCCAACATTACCCATCATTCAGCCTGATTTATGAGTCATGGAAAATTTGACGTTTCGGATGCGCGCTACCTATAGAAAACCTGGCGGTCATTTGAACGATGTTAGATTCCACATATAATAGCATCAGTACTTCTTGAAACGAATAAAAATTTTGAAGATATCTCACACGCACTTTGTTGTATTCAAATGTAAAGATAGGAAGCGGCTAATGAAAGACTCTATGTATGAGTACGATTGATATATTGAAAATATAATTGAAATACCCAATATCAAAATATTCATAAAATATCATTTTTTTTTCTATTAATTGCACTGAATATTTTCAATCATATGAAGTGTTCAGTTTAGTTTTTATGATTTTGTGTGAATTGATTTAGAATTTTACTGTAGAAAAGAAGAAACAGTGTTGAAAGTTGTTGTTCCTTCAGATATTCTCGAGTTTTAATTTCAATACGCAATTTTAATCAATTTTTTGGATTTTAAAACGAATCCATACATTTATTGGTCCTTCGAGCTATATTCCTACACGAGTTACGATGTCAAATAAAATACAGACAAGAACTATGCCGACAAAAAATGTAACTTGCACTGACGTGGGGAAAAACAAGCGAGATCGAATATGTGTTCATTTAATGAAGCTCAACATCCCAAAGGAAGTATTGAGAGCAGGAAAATATCCATCAAGAAAAATTCTACAAGCAAAAAGTCCAAAGCAAGCAGAACCGTCTCTGAGCTTAGAAGAAGCCAAAATTGATGCTGATTTGCCCGAACAATCTGAAAGACAGTCTTCGAAATCAGAAATAGGAAAACTCGATGATGATGATAACGTCAAATTCAAGGAAATGGCATCACATTCCAAAGTTCGTCACTGGCTTTCTATGAAGACATCAGATGGAATTGCAATATCGAGAAGGGATTTCAAAAAATCAGAGTCAAAACATTCAAGTCTTCTCGGAAATTCTGCACAAGACAAAATGGAAATATGGTTTTCTGGACAAGACGTAGACAAAGATTTTCCAACGTTGGTAAATTATTGGCATTGACAGTTTGGTGTAGAAAATGATAATGAACTCGGTGAAGTTTGATTTGTATGCTGCCGCGAAAGTCAAAGGAAATTCTTTGAAAGATTCTCTACTGACAGGTCTTGACTTATTCAACTCTTTGGTTGACATTATTCGTAAATTCCGTCAAGAAAACTTAGACTTTTGTGGTGATATGGAGGAGATGTTCCACCAAATAAAAATTAGAGAATAAGACCAGGATGCACAAAGATTTTTATGGATAGGCTTAGAAAAAAAAAACCTGATATATACTCTATGTAGGTAATGATTTTTGGAGCTGTATCCTTCCCATTTTGTTCTCAATACATATATTCGAAACAAACATGCTAAACATTTCGAGAATGATTTTCCTGAAGCTGTAAATGCCATGAAGGAAAAATATTGTATGGATGACTATATGTAGACAGTGTAGTAGATGAAGAGGAAGCCAAAAATCTAGTGAAGGACATACTCGTAATCATAAAAAAGGAGGTTTCAATATACGGATCTAGACGAGTAATTTGCCAGAATTATTGAAAAGTATACCAGAAAATTTGAGATCCAATATAAATGACGGAGATATTACTCCACAAAGAGTTCTAGGTTCAAAATGATCCCTAGCAGAAAACACTTCATCATTTCCTTTGAATCTTCATAAAATTAAAAAAATTCTTTTGGAAAAATAAGAAAATACCCACAAACAAGTTTTGAAGGTAATTATGTCAGTCTGTGATCTTTTAGGCCTTCTGAGAAATATAATGATCAGTAGTTGAATTCTCATGCAGGAGATATGGAAAAGTGGAATACAATGAGGCGAAAAAATATCAGAACACCTCAAGAAGAAGTGGATGAGATGATTAAAATACCTGCAGAAGGCGAGAAGTCTTACAATTTTGAGGTGCTATCTGAAAAACCGTGAAGATTTCATATTAGAGCAGCATGTTTTCTACGATGCTAGCCGTAAAGCCATTGCCCCTGTCAAATATTTCCCATTTTTGAATGTTACCGAAAGTAAAATAATATTGGTAACATCAAAGACCCAAGTTGCTCTACTAAAAAATTGAGCATTCCAAAATTAGAACTACTCGTTTAGCAAATGAAGTTATTCAGAAATACACTATGCGTATAATAAATGACCCCTTGGAAAATTTATTGCCACCTATCCTGGAAAAGACAATCAAGTTGTTGATGTGAAAACGAAGACTGGTGTTTGTCGGCGCGGTGTCCAATAACAAAACTATGCAAATTGTCACTACTTGTAGAAAGCCAGACCTTAGCACCTGATGTTGTAAAATCTTGAGGGAGAAGAATGTTGTTTTGTTTTTATGATTTGAAGTTAATTGATTTAGTATGTCACTGTACAATAGAAAAAACAGTGTTAAAAGTTTTTGTTCTGTCAGATATTTTCGAGTTTTGATTTCAATACTTCAATTAATCAATTTCTTGGATTTTAAAACGAATCCATACATGAAGTGAAAAAAATATCGTGAGAAAATCATACAACAGTTTTGAAATTCTCAGGTAGAAATTTTTGAACGGGACATCAGTTTTTCATTTCTATTTTTTGGTTGAACAGTCATATATCTAAACAATCTTTGGTTTAGCATACACGCAAAACCTTTTCCAGCTAATTAAGATTACGATTATGTAATTCTTGATATGGGTTTCTTGATTATGGGTTATTATTCAATTTGAGAAATATAATTATACGAAATTACAGTAGGTAGGTGATACAGCGAATATTTCCAGGAAACGGTAGATTTTTGTTGATATATCATTCATAATACATATTTTTATCAGTGATATCATTTCCTGTTCAAGGATCAATTCATTCTTTGTTTCTATACAATTCAAAACTATTTCGCAGATTATCATCTATTGTTTCGGTTTTCTTACCCACAATATATGCGATGTTTGTTATCATTATCTTGTTTACTTCGAACATTGATCTTTTTTGAAAAAATCTTTGAGCTTCCGCTAACTACTATAATATTTTCGTTATCTGATATCCTCAAATATATTCACATATCCTTCGATTCTATCATTTAATTTTTCCAGTTGTGTGTGTGAGGTGTTAGTGAAATTTTTCCAATTTTTCAAAGAAATACATTTTCATATATGAAATGAACCATTCTTCCTCATTGGTTTCATACGGAATTTCTCATAAATAATTCAGTTGCCATTCGTTTTCTCACTGATGATTGGAATTCAGAAATAAGTGAGTTTGTAATATCATAGTAGGTAAACTTTGAAATTTGAAATTGTCCTTACTAACGTTGAAGATGACATAAAAACATTTTTAAAAGTTCTTATTGAAACAATATATTCGTTAATCTGGTTAACGGTTGACGGAAAAACAGAGTTTAACGATTGATAATTACGAGTTTCATATCACAACGTAATAGGGTCTGATATATGACAAATCTAATATTCAATTGATCAGACATATATTAATATTACTGTTTTCGAAATCATAATTTGAATATAATTTTTTTCAGTTTCTTCTTCTGGAGGCATATTGGGTCTATCAGAAATAACAGAAAACCATTCAATATGGAAAATGCTCATAGCAGAGTGTTTGGGTACCCTCATTCTAGTATTTATATGCTGTGGATCCTGTATCGGTATAAATCAGTCACCAGATTACGTGCCTTATGTTCAAATCGCATTAACTTTTGGTTTTACTGTGGCATCAATAGCACAGGTGAGTTGAGTGATTTTATTTTATTCAAAAAAAATTTTGTGAAGATGTCAATGTTTTTATTTTTATGAAGCTAAATCAATAGAGAATCTGCTGAAGTGTAGACGGCAAACAGAAAATTTCGCTCCCAAGAGTGTAATATTCACAATTGAGGCGTTGATCATGAGTGATTTTTTTTATTTTGAAAATAAAAAACCAATTTTTCTGAAAGGTCAACTATCCAAAAGAGTTCTTTCAATTTATAGGTGAAATGTTTCAATTTTCATTTGGTGTATATTTTGGTTTTCGTTTAATCTAATGGTTTGTTAGTACTCAAATAGTAATGAAAGGTTAACGGAAAATGCAATGTTCTCTCTGAACATTTCGAAAGACATGACATCAATCTCTCGCATCACTTAAATAATAAAAATGTAAAACTCTAAAATTCAGGCTATTCTGAAATAAAACTTACTAATGAGATTCATTTTGATTTTTACTATGAAAAGTTTACAAAACCGCTACATGTGTTATGCTGTATATAGTATTTCTCTCTCTTCATATTCTGAAGAAATCACTCTGATCTACAGTATGATGAGATGATTATTCTTAATCTAGTTTCAACTATCTGAAAAGAGTGGATACAGTCATGTCATCAACTAATAGGCATATTACTGATACATTGAATATTTTTCCTTGAGAAAAATACTTTCAATTCACTCAAAAACTCATCAGGGTGAACTGAAAAGTTTGTCTTCTCATCACCCTCCATTGATTTTCTTATATCTTTCAGATTGTGAAAGGTGATATAACCTAAAATAGTTCGACGAAAAACTATGTAATTGAGTCGTTGAATGAACAAATAGTGCCATATCGACTTTTCTTTTTGAGAGTTGGTGTCAATAAAATTTTCGCTTTAGGAGGAGGTTTTCACTTCAATATTTTTACTTCAGTCACTGTGAATGTCAACTCATATGTGATAGTAATATATGTTACTTTTGATATGTTGCTAATATAAAATTTTGTGAAAAATATCATCCATAACATGTTTCACTCCAATGCGAAAGTTGAGTATCGTAGAAATCTGTTTCTGCTGATTTTGATGAAGTTATGTGCAAATTATATTCTACAAATTCTACGAAAACATATTTTGAAGAATTATATTTTCACTAAAATTATAGTAATTTCAAAAACTACACCTCACGATTTGATCTTCACAAACTTTATTTGAAAATATATCACAACATTAGCTTTTTCAAGTGATTTATCATGAATCAAAATTCCTAAAGATGATATCAAATTGAGCATAATGACCACTTTTTTTTCAACAACAGAAAACTAAAATCTATACCGGGACCATTTTAAGGAACTTTGGATTTTTTGTTTATACTTCTGTTAAATTGGGACTCGCAAATGATGAAGGTTTATATATAATGATATAATTTATTTTACATGTTCATGTGAATTGAATGTATTTAAGATATAGTGTTAAGTAACATTTCGAGTATATCATCAATTGGATATAATTGTATAGATACTAAATGAAAAAGTAAAGAATGGAAAATTTACATGGGGTGTGAACAAATTCTGAAATGCTATGTCCTTCACATAAAAACAAATAAAGAAATCACGTCATTCACAGTGTATGGTGATTCGATTATGACATTTGGTATTTTCGAAACTACAAATTAATTTTTGAATAAAATCCTATCTTTTCAGTTTTATTTTATTCTTATATTGTGAAGTTCAAATCAACGACTTTCGATAATTTTTCTGATTATTTTTTTCACACGAACGCAATTGCCATAATATGTCAAGTCTTTTTTGTGCGTAGAACAATATTGTACCCAGAAACTATTTCAAAAT
>WOGL01002065.1:0-10405 GCA_015342145.1 Leptinotarsa rubiginosa | reverse complement strand
GGAATATGTCACTTAAATATTTTAACGTACTTATGTTACACCCTGTATAGCATCCGTCTGATTTTTAGAAAGCGGACTTTGGTCGCTCGTGTGGGTGTGCCTGCTTCAGAAACAAGCTTCGACAAGTTTGTTCCTCGAACAGTTCGAATCGAAATCAAGGTCGATCGCAAATAAACGCTGGGACTAAAATCGGTAGTCATTATTTGCCGATCGATACGAAAAATTCTCGGAAATCGAGCATGTGGGTAAAACGCGAAAGTACTGTAAACCGACCGATTCCTAGAAATAACAATGTTGCCGGCTGAACTGGAATTCCCCGAACCATTTAATCTTTTATATAACTTCAGTACCCATTTGGAAAATACGCTGTTTAAACAAGAAAAAACACGAATTGGCGGTTGAAAATCCGGTGGGTTTTGAGCACAGAACAACAGATTAAACAATAACCACTTCAATATTGGAAAGTTGTCTTACACCATAATTACTTATATGCTACAGGAACTGAAGTCTTGGGCCTAACAAATAGATGGCGCTAGTCTTATTGCATTCGCCGCTTCTTCAGTTAGTAGGTACTAACCTTCGAATGAAAGCTGTTGAAATTTCATGATATTCTACTCATAAATTCGCGACTTATTGTGCTAAAAATAACATTATTTTTGTTATTTTCAACACAATGGATTAAAAACAATTTCATGTTTTAATTTTACACTGCTTCCTGATGGGAGCTTGAAAAGTGTTATAAGGACTATGTTCCATCAAAAACAATAATTAAACGTTGGTTTGCAGACTTCAAACGTAGTCGTAGAGGCACCGATGATGCAGAACGCATTGTAAGTCCAAATGAAAGGTTCAACATCAAGTTGAGGCCGATTTTTGTTAGGGTGCATAAGAAATTCACAATTTGAACGAGCTCAACTAGCTCAAGGTCTAAGCCACTTTACGGAGAATTCGGCCATTAGTGTTATCAAAATAGTATGCAAGAGATGGGGGACGTCAATTCAGAAATTCATACACGATTGTAATTTTTGTGGATAATAAATGAGTATCCAAATTTTGAAGTAGAGTTTCTTTTAAAGACATAAAATCACATTTGTGGGCAACTGAATACTGACAAAAATGATCTGAAAGTGGGATAACAGTTACAATTCCAAATATATAAGCTAATCAATGTATATACACAAATTTCCTAGAGTTATGTTATGTATGTAGTACCGATTTATAAACTTTCTCTTCGAAGAAATTGAGAAACTTCTTAAATCGAGTCGAATTGAGGTTACATAACGGTTCTCAATCTTTGTGGACATTCCAGAGAAATCAACTGAACCTACCTAAACTTTTCTTTGACAGTAGTGACGCTATAAAGAAAAGGCTTGGCAACGCCGCATCACGAGAGCATTGCCCATTATTGCGCAACAAACTTTATTTTTTGATTGCAGTAAAAAGAAAAATGGAATCTGCTCGACATAAAAATGAATTGCGGATTCATCTATGCCTATGCCTGTAATAATAATATGCGTCGATTCAATCTAACTTCAGCTACAGATTATGTCTAGCACAAGGACCAAGTCCAAACTTTTGCAATTCAGAGGCGATTTCTAGTTTTCATCAAAATTCGTGTATACCTTCAAAGTTATGAAACACAGCTTTCTCCACGTGCCGAAATTGAATAAAGGTCATATAATATACAGACTTATGTGACAAAAACCGCTTACAGATATTCTCCGGTTCAAGATCAATCAATTTCATATCTAATCAAAAAGCAAACTGAAATATCCGCAAAAGATAGGAAGTTCAAGAATTTATAACAATTCATATGATTAACAGCAAAACGGAATCCAAATTATACGGTACCAATTTCACTTTTTTTGAATAGTCGTGAAACGGGCACCATTTTTCAAAGCATTCCAGAAAAATAAACATTAGTTCGAGATATTCCCAAGTGTCATATAGATTGCGGTATCTTGATAAGAAATTAGCAAAGAAAAATATCTTACTCGGCTTATTCTTGTAGCTTCTCTCTTCACAAAGCTGGGAGTATCACCTACTCTCGAATTATCACGCTGAATCCAATCAAAACAATGAATTGCACTATTTTCAGATCGCTATTCGCTTTGCGCTTTTTTTTTTTAATTACACCGTGTACCCCAAAGAGGAACACGTCCACTCGCCTTCACTTTCACACTGATAATGACGTTTCCAAAAATTGGCGATGTCAACGAGATGTTGATTACAGGAAAAACGATATTGTTCGGGTATGCTCGGAGATATTGGAGTCTGATTAATTACGTCTTACTTTGGATATACATTTAAACCGCGATTGTTAACAAACGAGTTTTTCAGAAATTATTGTTTTGGAACACTGAAAATCTCTCAATACTCAAACTTTTTGATCCTAACAGAATGTATTAACAAAGACTTAGGCATTAAGCGAAATGAGCCGAATGATTCCCTGTTTTCCACGGCTTGTTTTATCAGAAAGAGAGCAAATATTGGATGAGGTCATGATGAACCAATGAAATATCTTGAACTTATACAGTGAGTCATGTAGGTATATTAAAGAGTAGGTATAAAGACTAGACTAGCGGTAAATTGTAAATTTCAAGGTAGATTTAGGTTACATTCGATTTACCATGAGGAAATTATGTGAACTATTTAGCTATTTGCTTTTGTGATTTTGGTAATTTGCTGATTCATATATTTTAGCGACGAGTCTGCCAACCTTAAAAACAAAAATAACTTCAATTTACACATTTCAGACGGTAATATTAAATCTGTTATCCCTTGTATGAAAATTAATTTCTGCATTCTTCATATAGGTGGATAACCATCAATTTGTGGAAAATTTGACTGCAGTAATGATGTTGATAGTGGTAAATTAATAGCAGTCGTCGCTACAATATTGAAACATTGACACCAACTCATAGAAAATGAAAATCACTAATTAACTAACTTTATTCTTTGTATCAGTGTATAAAGAACATTGTTCAAGTAGAAAATCTAGGGCCAGAAACCCTTGTTATTGATGATATTATTGTTCTTAAACAATATTAATTAGTTTTATTACAAATTAGGTAATGAAGTAAACGGCATACCTATAGGTACGAATGTGCTATACGAGTATCCTCAAAAATGAATTCAATCCTTATATCTGGTAAATTTGTAATTTTGATCTCAAGGCAAGATGAAATACTATGTTATTCACCCCCTCTATTATAAATAACACACTTGCAATTCGGTACAAATAAAATATATTTATTCAAAATTGTTCATATACCTACAATGTCAGACAATTTTTAAACGAACTTATTAAAGAATAATGAATTCAATGAATGTTTACGAAAAAATGTACTCACATCATCATGCTGCTTTTCATGATCTGTATTTTCCACTTTCTTTTAACGATGACACAAAATGTAGAATTACAAAGAGGAAGGGAACTTGTATGCCTTGTTGTTTGTTGAAAATGAGTAAGGATTTGCACATCACTTCCAGAGACGAGCATAATTTTGCTTGTAACTGATTTATCTTTCTTCTATTTTCTTTCGAAAAATATGATGCAATAATTAGAAATTAGTGAAATTAAATAATTTCCAAAATTATTTCCACAAAAAACAGAAAAAACACACGTTTTCCGTCCGTAATATCGGCAAGTAGAATTAACTTCTGATAATTTTTAATTTGCTTTATAAAACTTCTCAAATTCAAAATCCGACTTCTAAACCCTTCAACAGAAAAGTGAGTGAACAGATGCTGAAGAGAGAACCGATATATTTATTTTTTCTTCGCTAGAAAGAGAGGGAAGGTGACCAACCAAACATTACGTACGTTTATGGATCCACATGATACCATGTTGCCAGATGGAAATATTTTTTACAATCAAAGTTGTTCTCGATTGGTTTTTGGAATAACACTTAAAAGTGAGATCAATTTGTGAAACAGTTGCGTTCCTGAAAAAATTGGAGATATCTTCAATATATTTCTTTCAATAATGATATGTCATTTCATAAGAAAGGAATGAGCACAGATATTATAATGGTAAAAATATATGCATATGTATATTGCAATATCTGTGGGCAGACCACAGAACTATTATAGTTCTGTGGGGCAGACCAAAATTAGGTTTGTTCGTTTGAATTATTTCTGTTTCTATATCGTCTAGAGACAGCACCTCATGAACGTATGTACACATCATCAATCACCATGTGTAATTATTGATTGATTGCTTAGAATATTATATATGATCGATAGAGAGATAATACTAACATGTCATGCGGTCTTCTACGGTTCACCAGGTTGTAGTGATTTTTCTCAACTGAACAGAATCGACTATTCAACTTTGAAACTCTCATTAACTACTGTTAAACTGTTGCAAGCTCTATGTTGCATCCAATGATTGGTCTCAGTGATATAGTGATGAAAATGTAACGCACTTACCTATATCAGTAATTATTCTTACATAGACTCTTTTCGATTTGTGTCTACTATCCAGGAAATTTCCTTACTTAAAATATTAATGGTCTCTGAACAGTTTTATCACTTATGTAATACGATTTTGAATTTGGAATGTTATTTATTCAACTACAACTTCAATAAAAATTTCACTTCAACACGAACATTACCAAACCATTGAATCAATCGTTTGAAAAACCCTTCTCGTTGAACTAAACATATCCAAAAACCAAAAACTGTTTTAAAATCTGCCAAAAGTTGATAACGAGAACATCAGTTTTACAATGCTTTCTTGAGCCGGAACAGATGGGGTTTGATGATCCACATTACGTTATAAAAAATATTTGAAAAAACGACAAGAGAGGCTTCTCAAACGGCTGATTGTATTCATTTGGCATGGAAAATTCAGTCTTACTTAAAAAAGACCCTATTGATAAACAGCACCAAATAAAACTCTGTAATTTGTACTGGTTTTCTCCAGCATTCAAAATATCTATATTATAACTTTTTAGTTAGCAAGTGACTATTTGCAGAAATAATACCTTTTATACATTTATTTAAACAATACGAATGTGTAAAAAATCAAATAATCCGTAGTCTTTCCATTTCAGCATGCAATACTTTCCCAATTTCCGTAGGAAATTCGGCAATCTTCACGCCTACGCTCCTGAGTGCGTTTATCTTGTCGATGGCTTTTCCCTTGCCTCCCGAAATAATAGCGCCAGCGTGCCCCATTCTTCGACCCGGTGGGGCCGATAATCCGGCGATATAAGAAACGACGGGCTTAGCTTTGCACCCTACGTTGCATTCTGACAGATATTCTGCAGCCTGTTCTTCTGCCTGACCTCCAATTTCACCTGAAATCAATCATATTTATCAAGAAGATCAATATTGAAAAATGAATTATACAAAATTCTCTAGCTGATGGCAGGACGGATATTGAACTGTATTTACCAATTAATACGATTCCTTTGGTGTTTTCGTCGTTTAGGAATACATCCAAACAGTCGATAAAACTAGTACCGTTGAACGGATCGCCTCCTATTCCAATAACCAAACTCTGGCCCAGTCCTGCTTTCGTGGTTTGATCAACGGCTTCATATGTCAAGGTACCAGATCTTGAAACTATTCCAACTATTCCTGTTGAAAAGGAAATTTGAAAGATTATAAAAAAATAGACAAAGTGGAATAGAGATAAAGGGATAAGAAGAAGATAATAGAAAAAAGGAAGAAACGAGAAATTTTTGGCAAAATGAAAATAAAAATCCAAAAGTATTAACTGGAGAGAATATGAAATGAAAAAAGGAAGAAGTAGAAGAGGCATGAGATAAGAAAAGTGAATGAAATGATGGAGGAAAACAGATTATCAAAATAATAAGTGGAATTGAGGTAGTTGAACACAAACTAGAGGAATGGAACAGATATATAAAATAATGAATTTGGAGAGAAAGCTGATAGTAAAAGACAATGATAGTTGAAAGAGTGTAAGAAATTGAGAACGAAAAAAAAACAAGGAAAAGAAAAGAGAAAATATTAGAAAGGAAAAGAAAAGAGAAAATATTAGAAAGGAAAAGAAAAGAGAAAATATTAGAAAGTAAAAGAGAAATATAGGGCGAAGAAAGTCCAAAGAAAGTATAAAGGGCTGACTTTCAGACCAGAAGAAAAAATAAGGAAGGAACAGACAGTATAACCAGATACCAGAACATGCAGTAATGGAAGAGACTATGAAAATAACTAAAAGTAAGCAAATCCGTTTGAATTTTCATATCACATCTGATTAAGATACCTTTTTTGTGAATTGCATTCGGCATGATTCCAATCCGACACTTTTCCGACGCTATTATCCCTGGACAGTTGGGGCCTATCATTCTGGACTTGTCTTGCTGAAGAAGTGCATGTTTTACTCGAACCATGTCCTGCAAAGGCACCCCATCTGTGATGCACACAATGAGTGGAATTTCTGCATCTATGGCTTCAAAAATTGCCTGAAAAAAATCCATACAACACATCCATATACAACATAAAAAATTCGTATCATTGCTGTTAAATTTTTCCTAGAATACTCAAAGCAATATTTTACGAACATCTATTTTTTATGTTTGATGAAAATAAGTGATAAAATAGTCTAACCTTTGCTGCTGTCGGTGCTGGGACAAATATAACGGTTGCATGTGGATCAACAGCTTCTTTTGCTTCTTTCACTGAGCTGAAAACTGGCAAGTCTAAATGCTTTTGCCCTCCCTTTTTCGGATTCGTGCCTCCCACTATCTTTGTGTGGTATTCCAGGGAAAGCTTGCTGTGCAAAGTCGCTGTTTTTCCTGTGTATCGAATTCATTATTTCTGTTTCTCTTACATTACTAGCACGTATTCTCAAATTTTATCTTTAAGTTGAAATATTCTTAGCATAGCAATGACATGAGAACTATTCATCACTTATTGACTTTATTTGAATATATACATGACCAAATTGCAATGAAATAAAATATATCAACGACTCAAGATAATTTTTCTGACTTATTTTTGCCATAAATTTGTTGAATTTTATTCGTTACTTTTGGGAAGCATTGTATTTTCGTAGTTTTCTTTAAACATTCAAACGTCGTATAATAATATCAAAAACATTGTTATGCGAATAATTCTGAAGGAAAGAAACAATAACATAATGAAGTAACAGAGCAAAACTAAAAATTAATTACTAACCTGTAAATCCCTGAACTATTACTTTGGTATCTTCATTTAAAATAAGATTTGACCTAGTACAATCATAAGAGGCGAATGATTTAACGATCTTAATCAGTTTTTTGGGGAACAGCAAGTTCGAAGACCGCAATACAGACATCGTGGGCAATTAATAAATCTATTTATCAAACTTCTGAAAAAGACAAACTGACTTGTGTCGCACTTGACAGATTGAGAATTCGCTCCAGTTGTAATCTCAATTTAAAAAACGGTATGCCATACTACCTTTTTTCATACAAAAAAGTGTTTGTGTTTGGTTTTGTCTTGACTTTTTTGCATACAAGTGAAGGATTAGGACAATCCATCAATAATGCATATATAATTTAGGAACTGAATACAGCCAATGCTAATCTTGAAAAATATAATTTTTTAGTATAATTCGAGGATTTTGGTATCTATAGCATCCTAATTATGATTAAATGCTTTTACTGCCTAAATTGTGTGGACAAGGAACAATAATGGAAATTAATTTTCATATTTCTCTATATATTTATTATTACACTTTTACTTCCACCATAATTACACATATTCACATTTAACAAATATAATAAATTCCAGTGTGTAGATGAATACAAAAAATTTATAAGTACTTAAAATTTTCCGGCTCAACAATATATTGTCATTACCAATTCATTTCTCATACTTGAAGCCGGCATTTCAAGTCCTTTTTAGTATCATGACATTATATAGATACATTGAGTGGTAAAAACGGACTAGTGGTTTCCATTCAGGTTCGAGATATCTTTAGTTTTGCTTTAAAAAACACAAAGAAACCATTTCAAATAACGAGCCACCAGTTTTTTAGAATTACAATAAACCCAGAAATTTCGAATGTTCCGCCATCTCGTGTGCAGTACTTGTAATCAGCATCATAGTTTCGTGTTCATACTTTGGAAAATTCGAATGTTGCGCCATCTCGTGTACAGTAGATGTAATCAGCATCATATTTTGTGTTCTTACTTTAGAATTTTAAAATGTTGCGCCATCTCGTGTACAGTAGTTGCAATCAGCATCATAATTTCGTGTTCATACTTTCATTTTTTGAGCACCATCTCGTAAAGTTATCTTCCCATTTATCTCGAAGAAAAATTCACCTACTTTCTTTACTTTTGAAGTTGGTTTGTGGGCCATCTTGTGGACAAGGGTGAAACTAGATTTCAATTTTCTGTCCTTACTTTCAAATTTTCCTAATGAAAACAACCATCCGTTCTCATGTGGTGTGTAAATAAATGATGAAAAATGATAAAGTTTCTCCAGGAATTATAGCAGTTTGAGTTTCTGATAAATATACATAATATTTAACGTCGATAGAATACGAAAAACAGTTTAGAATAGTTAACAGTTCGATAGATAAGTGAACGTTTGTTATTGACTTTATATGAAGAGGAGCTACACTGTTTCTGAAATGTGGGAAATATCGATTTTCTTCATTTCAGAACTGTATAGCAACGACTTTCAATATTTAATTGACTCAAATAATTTAAAAATTCAATATGATTTACCTTTTGTAATATATTCCCTACAATCAAAATAAAATGAACAACATACTTTGGATATTTTAGATGTGTCTGAAAAATCTATATCAGTAAATTGTAGAAGTTATTTAGAGAAAAATACACAATTTTATTGAATAAACCCTCCATTTCCTTCAACTCCATAGCATATTTTGTTTCCATAATCTATTTACAACGTGTTTTTGTTATAATACTAATTGACTTCATCGTTTTCAAAATTTCTGAAATATCACTTTTCGGATTCGCAGAATATGAAGCCTTCAGATTATGTGAGAGTTTATCCAATCCATTAAAGTTAGAGCTAAGTTGATATAAATGTAAATTAAAGTTTGTGTAGTATATAATAAATCTTACAAAAATTTCCTTCTGTTTATTTTTTGGGGCGATTAAAATTTAGTTTTGCCAAAGATGAAGTTACCGGGATCGGATGGGTTTTCGGAAGTGAAGAACTGCTTCCAAAGGGCCACGAACTGCTCGTAGTTCACTTCTTTCTTCCCCTGAAATCGAAATTAGATTCATATTTGCAATATAAGGTTGCAATAATATTCATTATGAAGTATGAAAATAGTTCATTCATGAAAAAACGTATATAAGATTATTTTTATCAGATGATGAATTGATGAGCCTTACAGATGAAAGTTATAAATCTTCACCAACAGAAAGGAGATTATAATTCTGTGGAACATTTTTGATTGCGATTTTTTATTCAGAATTTATACGAACATATCCTGCCATCTCTTGGACAGTAGCCGAAACAGAAACCATAGTAGACTTCTCTCTAACCCTTGTTTGAAGAAAACTTTAACGCATTTGAGTGAACACGGTGTGGGCGACATCTAGGTTTGATAATTCAAACGTCAAACTCAAGGAAAACACTGATTTTTGTCTTAGGAGACTCCAGTCGCAAACATTGAATTACTAGTTGGTTTATTAAGGTATCGTGATAGTATAGACGGCTCTCCAGAAGATCAGAACTTGTAAAAATAAACTTAGAATCATTAAACATTGAACAATTTTGATTTTCCCTTAGTTTTGGGTCGACTTTTAACGCCATCTTGCGGTAATGGGCTACTTGAATAAAGTTGGAAATACCGCATCTATTGTATTATGAGCAGGAAAACAAAAATTATAGAATTTCTTTCAAAATGACCCCTGAGATTTTACCTTTGGAAGGTTTTATGAGTTATATATAGATATATGAGTGAGTTTATGCTGGTGTACTTCTTAGTTCGTACCTCGGCCATTTTCTGGAAGGCCTGCTTGCATTCAGAGCAATTCAGACAATGATTCAGACATTGTCTTTAGATTAAATTCAGAGGTATCCAGTCGTCTCTTGGACAGTAGCCGAAACAGAAGCATAAGTAGACTTCACTCTAACCGTTGTTTGAAGAAAACTTTAACTCATTTGAGATGAACACGGCGTGGGCGACATCTAGGTTTGTAAATTTGAACGTCAAACCCAAGGAAAATAATGATTTTGCCTTAGGAGACTCCAGTCACAAACATTGAGTTACTAGTTGGTTTATTAAGGTATCGTAATAGTTTACACAGTTCTCCAGAAGATTAGAAGTAAACTTATAATCTAATATTGAACACTTTTGGTTTTACTTTAGTTTTGGGTCGACTTTTAACGCCATCTTGCGGTAATGGGCTACTTGAATAAAGCCGAAAATACTGAATCTATTGTATTATGAGCAGAAAAA
>WOGL01002064.1:0-10407 GCA_015342145.1 Leptinotarsa rubiginosa | reverse complement strand
GAAGAACAACTCAGTAGCACTTGTGCTAACTGAGTTGAACTTCGCCTTTTGTTACATCAGCAACTAGCTGTGTTAATTATAAATATTTGTATGTAACTATAGCTGAGTAACAATAAAGACGAATATTATTATTATTATTATTATTATTTGTTTAAAGCAGTATGTGGCTTGTCTAGCTGTACTTGCTTCTTTCAATAAATTGATGGATGTAGCCGTTACTACGTGGTAGTAAATCTTAATGTAGAAAAGAGAATTGAATCTTTCTATGTTTTTTACCACTTCTATTTGTAACTAACGTTACTGCAGTTTCGACCTATGAGGACATTTTCAAACTTATACAATAAACTTATTGATTTGTCATTTTAAACTGGAGTATTCGAAAACAATTGCAAATTTCAGAATGTTATAACGATCTAGGTATAAAAGTGGTGAAAAATCAAGCCATTTATAATTATTGAAAAAGTTATGCATCGAAGATTACTGACTAACGAAATTATACTTCCTTTATGATGTACATTAGGTATGGGTTTCGCATGTCCAGTGACACTGTCGATACTATCAATCACGATATATTCAGTAGGTAGACAACAATTTGTTTATACGGGAAATTCGATATATTCAAAGAAAGACATTTATTGTGGTGTACTCTAGGGTTCCGTCCTTAGACTTATTTTATTCCCCAAATTGTAATTGCAAGGTAGCTTAAAACTATATGCTGATCATGCTATCAAGAAATTGAAATAAATTGATAAATTTAATTTGATAAAGCTACCGTTGTAAGTAAATTCATGAATTAACCTTAAATTTTAATAAGTCTTCTTTCATCTACATTTCAATCTGATTCTGATATATTATCACCTCACTCTTTGAATGGATTAGTGGTACATTGTACGAAATTATGAAATTTCTAGGATTGTTTATTGATCAATCTCTTTCATGGTTCCAGCTCGTCCACAGCGCCAGAAAAATCTCCGTTAATTGGAATAGTATGAAAATTAAGATATAAAATGATTTGAAATTCCTAAAATAATCAATAAAATGAAAATGAATAGCTGAAAATAACAATTATATTAAGAAAAAACCCTGAAATAAATAAAATAAAATTACAATAAAATAAAATACAAACAATAATTGAAAATGCAACAATTGAAAATAAATAAAAATCAAAAGATTTCAAGCCAAGTTATTTGGATTGAAATTTCAGGGTTTCTTTGCTCAATATAATTGTTATTTTCAGCTATTCATTTTGATTTTATTGATTCTTTCAAGGATTTCGAATCATTTTATATCTTATTAGACAATGGAAGTCCAAACTAATAAAATTCAATATCAAGATAGTTTGTATCTATCAATTATCTGAAAATAATGTATTTCAGTCTGATTTATTAGAAAATTCAACATCCAATTTCAGTACAATACACTCCAAAAATCTGTTTAGAAATCCATCAAGTCGTCGAAAAAGAAGACACTTGAGTGTATTCTCAAATTACCTATTTTAGAACCAACCTCAAAGTCATATAGGCCAAGAAATTCAAAATAAATATTTTTTTGGTCCACTCGACAATAACATTTCTCAATATTGTATGTTGTGTATATGTAGAATATTGAGATACTCATAAGCATGATACTAGGTAGCCCAGTAGTTTAAAATCGTTATACTATCATGAAGTGACTATTTACAACAGTTTACCCACCAAAATTAAATTATGTACTTTCTTGACCTAATTCAATATTCAATATTGAATAACTAGATTATTTATAATTTTTTTTTCATTTATCTTTCAATAATCCTGATTTAATTATAATGTTCATTTGTTAATAATGTTGATAGTGTTCCATGTATAATTATTTGTTTATTTTTGTTATTGTTTCTTCATAAACGTTGTATGTTCCTTAGAATCAATAAAGGTTGATAAAAATTCTACTGTTTTATGGCAAAAATCTTTTTTTTTTTACCGTAGTATGCGCTGGACAGGCCCTATCCCCAGAAGACCCGATATATTCGGGAGGGCGCGCCAGCATTATCAATCAACGACCACCAACGATCAAGTAATCATTGGGTCCGAGAATCATGTGCCCTGAGCAAGCACAGTGAGCCAAGAATGACAGCCTTCTGCATCTTTCCGGCTAAGATATCTGCCTTAGTGCGGCAAGCCGGTTTGATTTTAAGATTCGAGAGTAGAAAGGGCATCATTCCATCAAGGACTCCAATAATCAAAACA
This sequence comes from Leptinotarsa rubiginosa, assembly GCA_015342145.1. Lineage (NCBI taxonomy): Eukaryota > Metazoa > Arthropoda > Insecta > Coleoptera > Chrysomelidae > Leptinotarsa > Leptinotarsa rubiginosa. The sequence goes on along the minus strand of WOGL01002064.1, from coordinate 8,185 downwards.
ACCATCTTGACAGAGTGGTCTGGATAGAGTCTGCGGAATTCGAAGAGAAAATCCCGATATTTTATCTGGTTTTCCTCCTCTTTTCGGACGATATTGTTATTCCATAATCAACATATTTGTCCGCGAAACTTTCAACCCTGATCTGTGAAATATGAAACGTGGAAACCCCAACAATTTTTTTTCTGAAAAATGTCAATGTCAAGTCATTTTTGGAAATCGTAACGTTCATAACGTTCGACAAACTGTTGTCGTATAATATGGAGCACTAGCGGTGTTACTTTGTAACATACATTAATGTCAAGTCTAAAGAAATTTGAGGCGAGATTTTTATAGTGAATACAGGTTTTGAAAACAGAAATAGATTGTTTTCCGAAACGTTAACCACCTAAGAAAACTAAGTATCAATAATCAATTTTATCAATTGTTTTTTAAAATTTGTGAGCAAAATGTATGAATACAAGTTACTGACTAATTGGAGTTTCCAGTAGTTTATATTACACAGTAACTTTTCGGGGTTAACTTTTCAGTTTGTCCTTTACTACACTTCAGCAGATTCTCTATTGATTTATATTTCTCTTTTTCAGATTGTGGAAGGTCATAAACCCAAAAAAAAACAATTTAAAAAATTACCTGAAGCACTATTCATTCATTAATTTTACCACACCACAATCTTTCATTTTAGGTAAAATATAAGCCAGAAAAATTCATAATGGTATCGATAAATTTCTATATGTTTATGTCATCATTTCTCTCCGCATTTTCGCACATGCAAATAACCATTATTCGAAAAAATATGTCACTATCTTAGCATCTTTCTCTGGGAGATTATGCAACTGAGCTTTGACTAATCCTTTGATTTTAGTACATAAACACATTCACAAAGTCACTATTAGTAATGGAAAAGGAATTGTTTTATAATACATTTCAACTTATTGTTTTATTAAACTGATTTTTGAGTTGCCACAAGTGAATATATTGGCACCACTGTGAAATTTTACCTTGATTTAAAAAATAAGCGTCCATCTACTTCAATATTTGAACATTCTCGTTATTTGACATATTAGACATATTTTCACTCTTCTAGTTTCCCTAATGATGACAATAAAACGTGTCGAAATATTGGAATCAATGCCTCAAGAGTATTCTTTTGCATGCTGCGTACCCCAATAGTTTAGTAATTTTGTTTCTAACTTTATTCCTCCATCTCAAACTTTCGTTAGACTATTGAATTCAAAAATAACGTATCTCACCCTTGTAGGATTGTTATATGTAAGAGCAGCTCTCTCACAAAAATTAAACTGATTTGTTAGCTTTCTAGGTTTTCCACCTTTGGCTGGCGGCTTGGCGCTTTCTGTTTTGACCTCCGCTTCTCCTTCACCCTCGCCTTCTTCTTCATCTTCATGCTTCTCATCTGCCTTTTCTGCTTCTTCGTCGTCTTCCTTCGGCTCTTCCTCTTTCTGTTCTTCATCTTGTCCCTCCTTTGTTTCTTCGGATACCGCTTCTGCGTGATCTTCTTCCAAGTTCTCTATGGAAAGTTCTGATTGGAATGTTGCAGCTGAAAAAGAATATAAAACAAATTTTCGAAAAAAGAAAGAAAAAAGTTGAGTATATCATAAAACTTCTCCACAAAGATACACATTGGAAAAAATCCATCCCAAATGAACACTGATTTTCGTGTAAATCGATATATCCTGAAAAATATTCCCTTTTAATATAGGAATGAAGTTCAGCAATTGTAGCATAAGTTTCAAGTACCAATGAATACCAATGAATAAATGAATTGAAAAAAAAAGATTTTTAGGAGAGAATATATTTTCTATGTAGTACAGTACTGTGCGGACGTCAATAGTCCCCTCCCTCTCAACTCTTGAATGGGACAATATATCAAAGTCGGACAAAATTTGTATGAAAAGTGATTATTTTCAGTACCTTTCTATAAAAAAAACCAATGATGTGATATCACTCACCTGAGAGAGGCGCTATCAATTTTTTTCAATGGGAAAGGGGGTTCTGTGATCCTTTGATGGAAAGGTACCTATTATAGTTCTTTGTACAACGTCCTTTATTGTTTGGAATTTAGATACCTAATTGCGGAGTTATTGGTGTATACATTGGAGACTAGAAAAAATGATAATTCGTAACTTTTGCAAGCAAAAAAGGATTAAAAAAGCTCGAAAGTAAGTTATCACATGTTAGCTACACGAAGTTTCTAATGTGCGAGAGGAAGAAATTGTTTACGGAATAGAATCGTATTCAGAATGAAATTGAATCAAAGTGTAAAAAAGAATCCATAATTTGTTGTTACTCTAGTGACAGATGTAACTGTTGATACTGAGAATTCGCTTCAATTCATTTAGTTTATATTTTCGAAATTGGTTTTCGCCAGATCTTCAGAGGAAAAACAGAAGCAATCCTTATTTACGCCGAGGCCGGTCATAATTTTTATGAGGCAGAAATGATGTTCAATGCAGATTTCCTGATAATCCAATCCGCCGAAAGTATCCTAAGGAATTGATTGAGAAATAAAAAAAAAACTGGAAGTGTAGCTAGAGCTGAAAGAAAATCTATCTAGGAAGAGAAACAGATAGAAATCGTTGCGAGGGTGCATCTACCGTTAAGAAATATTTTACAGGATCTAAGTTTCACCTTTATAATCTGAAGATGTTATATGAATTGAATCAATATGACTTTGACAGAAGGCAGTTTTGTGAGTTAATGTTCGAACATTTGATTGCGAATCGAATCTGCATAAAAATCATATTTTTCAAGAAGGTCACAGAACACTCAAACTCCTGATAAAATGTTTTTCTGGACAGGAATTCAAGAAAATCATATTGTTGGTCCCATATATCTATAAAAAAATCTGACCGGTGATTTATATTTGGAAATTCTTCAAAACCTTATTCACCTACGGATTCAAGAAATTGTAACTGACAATTAAAATAAACTCGAAAATCAAGTTGCCATTCAACAAGATGGTGCACCCATGGTGTAAGAGATTGGTTGCACCCAGGTATGTGGATTGGTAGATGCGGTCGGTTGGGCTTGCCTACTCGTTTACCGGATATAACTCCTCTAGATATATTTTCAAGACTGTATCGAATCGAAAGTTTATGTTACGCAACTCGGTAAAATACGGGAACTAAGAGACATAATTACAGAAATTTTTGCTAAGCATCATCTCAGAAACATTCCAAAATGTTGGAAATGATTTCGTTAATAGACTGTTTTTGATGTCGAGAGATTTAGAAAGAATATTTCGAACATTTGCTCAAATTATTTTTCATGTGTGAGATGAATAACAATTCCTAGTTCAAATTCAATCAGTAACTTCGCAATCGGTTATCGAAATTCAAAAAAGTAAAATTGTATAGAAAATTTTTTTCTTATCACAAGAAAATTGTCTGACACTGATGATATCTTGCACCGTTGGAAAGTTAGGAGGAGGAGGGGACTATTTGCGTTCACACTGTATTAAATAATCCAACAGTACAAGCTGAATCATACATAAAATGTTCCATGATCACAAAATGATCCGTGCAATAGAAAATTGCATATTCTGAGCGTTGATAATGCACTTATTCAACAGAAAATTATAAACAAATTGATAGAGTAAAGCTGACTAATTCATCTTTCAATGCAAAGAAAGCATTGATATTGGAGAGTATGAATTCTCAAATGAATATTTACAATACAGTCAGTTACAAATATAAGTTTTTGAGTTATTATTGATTCAGTTTCTATTTCTTTTATGTAAAATAGTTTAACGCTATCAGGAAAGAAATCTTGTCTTGGTTATTTAAAACTGTTTTTTGCGAGTATTGCCTATTCCGAATGAATATGTAGAGAATGATGAATGCTCACGAAGCTTCTCTATTACTTAATAATTTCGATTATCGTTTTCTTCTGGTTGATGTCTGCAGACTCATTCTTTGGTGAAGGCTCGGGTTTATATGCACATAGATAACTTTGTTCACAGTTCCTTCGCCATAGTTCATAACGAAGATATGGAGAAGTCGCAATAGAGAACAAGTAATTTCACTTGAAAATTGAATATGAGGTCACGTCGAAATATTGACTTGATATTGAAAGTTTCTTATTGTCACAGAATAATTATTGCAAGGCTACTTACTGGATACCATTCAGACATTTAGAGAACTTCATAGAAAATATAGAAAGTTTTATGATGTAAATACCGATACTTGATGAGAATCCATGACGTATTCACATAACACTTTATGCCAGATTTTCACTGAACAGTTAACAAAACCACAGCACGTGTTTAACTATTCAATAGCTTCCTCATATGTGTTCATACTGTATGAACACACCCGTCCAGTGTTCAGTGAAAATCTGACTATATCGTGTTACTTGAATAGAGAAAGTTAGTTTTCGTGGAAGGACATTATGGCATGCTCATTTTTTCTTATTGAAAGATGAAACTTAATCCATGAATTTTCTTTCTATAGTTGTAACAACATTACCACTGACTTCTTCAAGATATTTTCTTTTCAGTAAGGATTTGCTCAAAAGGTAGCGCTGATTCTTATGAAGAAGTCTGTGAAAATTTGGGAATCTTGTTTGTATGTAGCCAAAGAGTTTATAGTTTTTCAGGTAATGATGAGAGAAGAAAAAGGGTATCAATTGAATGGATGAGAGTTACTTCTCGAGTAGTGCCGAAGAAGTATGAATTCTACCTATTGATGTATGTATATGTTATCAATATACTCACGGTCGATGCCCTGTTCTATCATTTGCTGGTGCGCTTCTTCCGAGTCTTTGTGAAGAATAGTTCCTTGAGATTCATATACCACCACCAAATTACCTTGTGGAGGTAATGGTACAAATTCGCCCTGTGCATAATTGAATTCTACCAGTCCTTCGGGAGTTCGGGGGTTGGTTGTCGACAGTAGTCTTGTTATTATTTCTTTGAGTTCCTGTAATAATACAATAAATATATTGTATTAGATTGATGATATACAAATTAAAGATGATGATGAGTTCACCTACTTAACAAATTTTTCGTAATATGCCCTATCCTCACTCTCAGTCCATTAATTCATTTTCAAGAATAGTTTCTACTACACCGTAGGTCTTGAAGAGCTGTTACGAATAAATTATTTTCAATGGTAACATTCTGCAGATTATCTCTTTCTTATACATGAAAAACCGCTTTTTGTAACACTATCAATGAAATGAAGACTGAATGAGAATATCACCGGAATAACCGGAATATTTAAAGAGAACAAAATCAGGGCTGAAAGGCCATGGTCAAATGGAACCTGAAGTAACAAACGTTTCGTCTGAGTCAGCGCTGACTGCGAGGATGGAGGTTATATCTGAAAGTATCAGCAACATCTGGTTGATATAATTTTCAACGTAGCAGTCAACGCACATACCACTACTGATGATGTCTGCCACAGTAGCAGAAAAATGTTTGATACTTCAGGTTATATTCGACCATGGCCTACACTATTCCGAATTTTGTACTTTTTAATCATGACTCAGGATGTGAAAGCCTAAATACTGAAATTATTTGTTTTTTAAAAAGAAGTATCAGCATCACTGAATTTGAACACATGAATATTAGATGAATGTTCAAATAAATGACACAAAATTAAGGTAATAGTTGAAAACTCTTTATGTGGTCAAAGAATCCAACGGAAAATATAAAATTGATCTTGTTCTCGATGACTGATTAGGGAAAACAAGTCAAGTCACAAATCAATTCACATTGCTATCCAAAAAGTTGGCAATATTCTATACCATTGTGGACCAATTCTTGTTAATGAATCTGTTTTATGCCGATGATGCAGTAAACAAACGTATGTAATGAATCATATAACATTTGCTAGAAGTTGATTTGCAACGTACAGTAAATATTGAAAGTTGGAGAAACTTTGTAACCAGACATCTTTAGTGAGACTCTGGAAAACCGGAAATCCACTCATGAGTTACTAGGTACAGTATATGGTGACTATCTTATCAATCAGGTGAAGAAGTATAAAGGAATATGTCCCTCCCAGGATACTTGGTAGTGGCGCATATAGAGGGGATCCACAGGGGGCGCACGTACTCATTTTCCAGCTGTATTTCATAGACATTTTTTTAAGTCAACAAAAAATTCATTCAAATGGGTAATATGAAAATGCGGCTTAAATCATCGTATTTTGTACATAAAATCTTTTTGTATGTAGTTAACGAAAAGGAAATTCACTTTAAAGAAGAGCCAAATACTGAAAGTAACGCATTTTCTGCAGGAATAGTCAGCTTACCCGAAAATCTTCTGAACATTTTTGAAATCTGATTCTATAAAAAAAATTGGTTTAATGAACAGATTTCCCAATGAATCCCTTGATCGAATTTTATTGAATTCATATAGACTTTGAATGTTCTTGAATAGCTATAGAAACTATCAAATCATTGTGAATCATTTCTGATGTTGATTATTATACTCTTGGTAATTATAAGACTTATCTGTCTTTCTCCTACAGAAAGAAATTGAAATAGTTTTGTTTCCTGAATCAAGGAAGTCTTCTAGTCATGACTGTATATTAGTAAAAGACATGAAACTCAAATTAGAGTTATTTCTCATTATGAAAGTAATATCAACGTATAAATGATACTTTCGAAGTCTTATAATATCCAAGAAATGAAACAATTATGAAATTAGTGATAAGCAATATCATTTTTGATATTCTGATTATTCTAGGTTTGAAAATTCAATTTCAGTTATAATAAAAAATCTACGTGGACTTCTTTCTATCACTTGATTGACCTAAAGCCTTCGATATTGTCTATCACAAAATTATAATATAATAGCTTGAAACTATATATAATATCTTAATATATCTTAATGTAAGACAAAATGAGATAACTAAATAAGTAAGGGATTATATTGTTTTTTATTTATGATAAAATTCAATTTCTTCAAGTAACTAATTGGTTATGATGAATGAACAATAAAAACTGAAATTGATCAATTTTTTGTTTGATACAAAAAATTAACTTTCCAGGAGATGAAAATAGAGAAATAATTTTATCGAAATAAATGATTGATGTCGGATAACTTTTGAAATGAGTGAGTTCGTGTGCGGAAATGAATAAAAAAGCTTAAAAAAGCAGCACTTCTCTCGTGATGATCAAATTACACAATTTTTTTATGAATTGAGGTTCGCAGTATAATTTTACCCACTTAAGAATTGCTAGGTTACTTTTGTCATTTTTTACATCAAAAGTATTTTCTTTCGAACTAATCACTCTGCATTTCCACAAGAAAATGCCGTGAGATAATCACGATTAAAATACAATCAGATATGTGGTATATTTGTTACTCACAGCATCAGTCAGATCCAATTGATCCTTCGGTTTCAAAAGTTGTTTAGCCTTCTTCCAATCTTCTAAATCATCATTAACTTCAACATCACGCTTTACCAATCTCTTCTGCAAAAAACGTATGAAATATTAGTCACTATCGCAAATATAGTTGTGGTATCTCTCATATGATTATTATGGTGACATTTACCCCAGGTGTTTTCGGTATTATTGATTTGGGTTTAGAGGTACCCGGAGGCATTTTGAACCAATTTTAATGATGAATCACAGTCTTTGAAGTTTTGTTTGAACTGAACATGGACCGATATAGGAATGTCAATCACCGATATTCCAATTAGTCCGTTCCTAGGCAACCGTATGTATCGATAAAATAACTTGAATTTTTCTGTCGTGCATGGAATTGAAAATAAGTATTTCTTCAGAAGAGAGTACATGATATCGCAAGAGTGACATATGCGTGACATAAAAATGCTACAAGTTCAAGAGTTTCAAATAATTGCTGATCATATATTTTCTTTATGAAATGAACAAATGCTTTTTGGTACTGTTAGGTAGCAAATGGTTTGGTGGCATTGGTTGACATATAATTCTTCAGTCCAAAATTGTCCGATTAGAAAGCTGGCCAGTTGATACAATTTGTATAAGATTGAATATAAAAAAATATACATGATGACTCTTTGGAACGTATATTTTGACAAGTAAACAAACTCGAATGTTTCTAAATAACAACTACAACATAGTTATATACAGTGGGCTCATCCATAATGAAGGAACAATCTTCATTCTGCAACACCCCCACTTGATGAGGAGCCCAATACAGAAGTAGAAATCCCCATGTGATATCTGCACC